>JALIZH010026001.1:0-50589 GCA_030522465.1 Rhipicephalus appendiculatus | reverse complement strand
GAGCGCCTTTATTGTATAGCAATTGCTCAATAGTGCTATGAAACTCCGTGTCTTAACATGTCAAGAGGCGGCATTGCGATTCTTTTCGTTGAGTTGCTGAGGAAGAACTTCTGGTCGACAGTAGGTTTCGGTACGCGTGTCAGCCTCCTGCTGCCGTCAAAGACCTGGAAGGAAGCGACGTTGGGATTCACTCGCGTGAAGATGCGACGGCGTTTTCATATACAGTGAAGCCTCGGTGATACGAATCTCACGGGACCACCAGAAATATTCGTATCATCCGAAATTCGTATCACCAGAAAGCATGGAAAATTAGCATGCGACAAAAGAATGCTGGCGTACATTTTCATTTATTGTTTTTCAGGGCCCGCAACAGCATCAGGAAGAATTCTGAATGATTGTCAGTCATGTTTTTAGATGTCGGCAATCATACCAGCACTTGTAAATGTACGGTCCGTACGCGCGTTTTTAATTAATGAACCAGGTGGGTCATTCCACGCCAAAAGTCCCAGCCATTTTGGCGACCATCTCAAATGTATTCGAAAAAAGTCATGCTGATTTGCTGCATTGATAACAGTGAATTGCTGGAATATTACAGTGAGAAATATTTTTTTGGTCACGTGGGTGCCTTCCGAATTTCACAGAATGTTGTATGGGTGTTGTTTGTGAGAAAATTTATTCTAAGAGTATCGTGTCTTGTTTTTACACCAGATTTGGTTTACATATTAAGAAAAAGCGTTTGTGTAAGGTGTTTGAAGCTGAATAATGTTAGTGCTTGTTTTCTGCCATATACCCCTCCAGGAATTTAGCCAAAATGTTCTATGTTTGCATATTTTTCATTGCAATATTACGCCTTGTATGAATATCACAGCCATGAAAACTTAGTCTACAAAAGGTATATTTTGCGCAAAAAATATTTTCAGACCCCTGAACTTTTCGATTTTTACGGCAAAAAATCACAAATTTCAGAAAATCGTCATTTTTGTCCACATTGTGATGCAATTTGAACCACGTGGTGGTCCAATTAAAAATCAGCTTTATACCTCAATCGAAAGCAAATGAACAGGTCTTCTTATGTGGGCTAGTTTTATCATTACAATTTTTGTTCTAAGGAAGAAAATAATTTTTTGAAGTTTCCCATTGACGGCTAGCTTCCCATTTGGTCATACGTACAGCTTCCTGGTTGAAGTTCCCCAGTGTCGTCAATGGCGAAATTTCAAAAATTATTTTCTTCCTTAACACAAAAATTGTAATGATAAAACTTGCCATATGAGAAGAACGGTTCATTTGCTTTCGATTGAGGTGTAAAGTTGATTTTTAATTGGAGCACCACAGGTTGCAAATTGCGTCTGAATGTGGACAAAAATGACGATTTTTTGAAATTCGTGACTTTTCCAGGTAATGTTTAGAAACTTGAGGGGTCTGAAAATTTTTTTTCGCAAAATGTACCTTCTGTGGAGCAATTATACATTACTCAGTTATTCATACATGGCGCAATAGTGCAATGAAAAAAATGCAAACATGGAACATTTTGGCTAAATTCCTGGAGGCGTATATGGCCGAAAAATTACGCTAATATTATTGAGCTTCAAACACCTTACAGAAAAGCTTTTGCTAAATACGTAAACCAAATTTCGTGTAGAAAGAAGAAACTAAATTCTTAGAATAAATTTTCTCACAACCAACACCCAGACCACATTTTGGGAAATTCGGAAGGCATCCACGTGACCAGAAAAATTTTTCTCTCCAAAATATTACAGCAGTTCACTGTTTTCAATGCAGCAAGTCAGCACAATTTTTTTCGAATACATTGGAGATGGTCGCCGAAATGGCTGGGACGTTTGGCGTGGAATGACCCAGGTGTATTGTGACCCGCGACAGCAGTAGCCCCTTCAAAATTTCAGTATGTTTTTTGCATGACACAGCAGTACTTCGGTGAAATTAACGGAAGAACCGCTTTGACGCAATAGATCAAGTCCACAAAATTTCAGAACAACGGTCCTATGTTATGATTTTGTAATCGCGGAGGTCTTGGGGATGCTTTTTGGGAGATTTACGGCCGTGCCCGCACAACTGCGACCTCAACAGTCGCGCATGCAACCTCAACAGTCTTCTTCCGCGGCAGCGCGGACAGCACCTCTTCGCACTTGGGTGGTAACGTACATTCGTATCAAACGTCGCGGGGTGAAAATCAGTTCGCAGGAACCGTACATCATTGCGTTGCAGGCCAATGGGCCCTGGCCGGGACCAAAGAAAAATCCGTATCACCCCTGAAATTCGTATGAGCTGTGATCGTATCACCGAGGTTTCACTGTAGTAGACTCTCGCACCTGTAAGTCACGCAGCTAAACTTGGAGGCAGCCGAGGCAACGTTTCAGAGAAGTGTGAGTTTTGCCAAGTCTTTTTTCGCCCCTCATACGCAACGTTTAAGTGGAACAGAGATGGTTGTCGGTAAGCGCACGTGTGGATTTTCTTCGTTCTTTGAGAACGTTGTAGAGCAAGAGTCTCAAACCCATACACCTCAGCTAGTGGGCCGTAGTCACGAAATTTAGTTTTCGGTAAGGGGGCGGGACAGTGAAGGGGGTTGGAGATGTGGGAGGTGGTTGAACAAAATGTCAGCTAACGTTGCCATTTGGAAGAAGGCCCTTCCCGTATCTCATGTACGGGTCATTTCGGAATGCGAGAGTCATATCGACACAGAATTATTGAAATAAATAAGCCGACTCTGTAATATATAAAATGCGAAGCATTTCTTTGCGTACTGTAAGTACTTTTGCGTTTGTATCTATCTATCTATCTATCTATCTATCTATCTATCTATCTATCTATCTATCTATCTATCTATCTATCTATCTATCTATCTATCTATCTATCTATCTATCTATCTATCTATCTATCTATCTATCTATCTATCTATCTATCTATCTATCTATATAGCCGCCTACGTCTGGGTGCTCTCATTATCGCCTCCTTAACTTGGGGCATACCAAAATTACTCTGGGAGAGTGTTTGACGAATACGTCTGGCTGGTTATGACATGTATAACTTGAAAATCCTGCCACGTACGTCGTCAAACCCTTTCCTGCAGACACGTGTGGCACATACCCGTATAACAGGGGCCGCGGTATGCGGGTATGCGCCACAGGTGTTTGATAATTTAGGTCTAGACCGGAACGGCGAGGACAGACATTAGTAATTTAAATGCGAGAGCGTTAAGAAAAACTGACGTCAGCAGCGTTGACCCGACGAATGCAAATAATAAATATCAGGGTCCCAGCAGCAATCGAACTCAAGCAATCTGCGTGGCAATCAAGCATTCTACCACAGAGCCACGCCAGGTCTCGGAACTGCTTTGGAAAAAGACCCTATGCAGGCGTGATGTTGGTGAAACGTCAATTGCGGTTGCAGTGCCGGATATCTAATTTTATAAACATTACATATGTACTCCTATGAGGCAGGCGTCATGTCGGGTTAACGTCACTTGTATACTTAAGCGCCATCCATTGTAGTTGCTCTACGTAGCACTATCCAGGGCTGTCATCCTCGCAAGCACAAGTGCTATACAGGGTGTTTCAAGAAATGTGTCCACTATTTTTTTAAAAATCAGCAAAATGCGATATTTGCTCGCTGTCTTCACAATTCCCTTTTCTGTTGCGGCAGGCATCTTAAGATGGTTGAAGACATGATTTCGGACCAGTAATTAAAAAAGTTAAATTAATTAACTTTTTAATTAGCGGAGTTAGGTGGTGAAGTCCAATGGGAGAATTGAAGTCCTTCATGCGAAGAACCGATTTCAGCTTTGAGATTTCAAAAAAAGCGGCCTCAATTCATTATTGTGGCGTAATGAAGTTCAGGCAAATTCAGCGGCCAAACCGAAACCCAAGCACCGATGAACGCAACAAGCAGACGACTAGAATGACGTCACTGTTCAAGACAACGGTTACGGAGGTGCAGTGCTTCCCCGTTCGTTAACGTATGTGCGTCATGCGCTACTACTGCAAGTGCAGCCCACACTCGCACCAAGAAGTCAATTGATGGTTGATATAATGACGTTCACTCATCGTGGACGTCTCAGACGAATGTGCAGTTGCGCTCTTGCGCGTTTCGGTTTCGGTTTGGCCGCTGAATTTGCCTGAACTTCATTACGCCACAATAATTAACAGAGGCCGCCTTTTCGGAATCTCAAAGCTGAAATGGGTTCTTCATGAAGGATTGGACTTAACCACCTAAGCTCCGCTAATTAAAAAAGTTAATTAATTTAACTTTCTTGAAATTGAAAT
Source organism: Rhipicephalus appendiculatus (assembly GCA_030522465.1). Classification (NCBI taxonomy): domain Eukaryota; kingdom Metazoa; phylum Arthropoda; class Arachnida; order Ixodida; family Ixodidae; genus Rhipicephalus; species Rhipicephalus appendiculatus. The sequence continues at coordinate 46,312 of JALIZH010026001.1, read as the reverse complement.
CTGTCTTCAGCCGTCTTAAGATACCTGCCATATAGAAAAAGCAACTGTGAAGACAGCGAGCAAATACTACAAAAAATAGTGGACATTTATCTTACGGCTTCTAGTGTTGGCAATATCCATGTTTCTGTTGGCATCGTTACACAACTGTAAACAACTGGTTATATGAAACATATGCGACTGTTCAACATGCATGCCTGTGCGTATAACTTTTGTACATGTCTTTAGCGTCATTTCATAACGTTTCGCGCAATAAAAAAAATTATAACCCAGTTACCTTACCTGCGGATGCTTGGCATAACATCGATTCCCATGGTACTCAGGATCTGCCAAATTGTTTGTCCCACCGTTATGCTTTAAGGGGACCGAAAACTGGTCACAGCGTCTGTTTAGATCCTGGTAGAACCCGCCACGGTGGTGTAGTGGTTATGGCGCTCGACTGCTGCCCGCCGGTCGCGGGATCGAATCCCGGCTGCGGCGGCCGCGTTTTCGATGGAGGCGAAGATGCTCGAGGCCCGTGTACCTGGGGTTTTCTGAATGAGAGACGCCGTAGTGGAGTGCTCCGGAAATTTCGGCTAGTAAGTTTAGTAGAACTGCTAGTAAGCCTAGCAGAACTGTATAATAATAACAAAAATGGTACATGTCCGAAACAATAAACATTATAGGGGTGTGCGAATATTCGAGTTTCGAATCCGAATCGAATAATACTTAATAGAATAATTCGATTCGACTTTCGAATAGCTAGTATTCGAAGTTTCGAATAATTCGACTAGACGAATATCGAAAGTGTGCAAAGGCCAATTGTGGAACTTGGTTAGGGTGGAGTGGTCAAAACTAACGCTAACGTCGTTACAGAAGGCCTTCCGTTAAAACTTTCACTGATGTACTGGTTCAAAAGTGAGTGCATGTTTATTTTAAAAGAACCTATGCCATTTCCGCACGTCATGGCTCTAGTAGAAAAGGCCAGAGAACAGTCTGGAAGACTGTCGAACCGCTATCGTCAAAAAAATAACCAGCATTGAGCTCAAACCATATAGTCAAATGGTTCAAAAATTTCTTAATGAGCTCCTGACCCCAAGAAAGGATGATCCTTTGAAATAGTCGAAAGCGCATACAGCTGCACTTTATCCAGGTATCACCAAAATTTATTTGCGATACCTTCCCATCCCTGCTATTGAGGCGTCCAGTGAACACATGTTTTTAACTGCAGGAAACCGTAACATCACGGCGAGAAATTCTGCAGCCAGGTCATGCTGAACAGCTTGTGTTTCTGCATGACAACTTGTAGTCTTTCGGTGAAAGGCACTCACCGCGTTATGTGCTCGAGGACATGAGAAGATTGCGTTTCTTTGTTCTTTCCTTCAACTTTCAACAAAATCTTTAGTATTCGATATTCGACATTTTTGGCCACTATTCGGCACTATTCGATTCCAATTCGATTCGAGATGAAGTTTCACTATTCGCACACCCCTAATAAACAACAAGAAAGGAAGGGAAAAAAAGAAAAAAAACCGGCAGATCCCACGCATTGTGGGAATCGATGTAATGCGAAGCAGCCCGCAAGCAGCAAATCATGCTGTACATAATATGCATTTTATGATTTACAGGTTAGGACCTGTCATGTTCGTCATACAGTCACGTCGCGCAATACCACCAATTTTGGTGTATATCAAGCTAGCGAACTGGACGCGAGCGCACCATGAGCGTGGCATGTAAATGGCATTGTCGATGACATGCATGCCAAGATTTTCATGTCACCATCTGCCACTTATGTTCGTTATACAGTCACGTCCCTCAATACCAGTTTTGGTGTACATCAAGCTAACGAAACGGCCGCGAGCGCGCCATGAGCGTGGCATGCAAGTCATGTGGCACATGACATGTCATGATTTCCATATTACCACTTGCAATTTAGGTTCATTATACAGTCACGTCACGCAATACCAAATTTGGTGTACATCAAGCGAGCGAAACGACCGCGAGAGTGTCATTAGCGTGGCATGCTAGTCATGTTGACATGTCATGTCATGATTTCCATATTACTTGTTATTTATGTTCTTCATACAGTCACGTCACGCAATACAAAATTTGGTGTATATCAAGCTAGCGAAACGTTCGCGAACGTGCCATGAGCGTGGCACGCAAGTCATGTTGCACATGGCATGTCATGATTTCCATATTACCACTTGTCATTTAGGTTCGTCATGCAGTCACGTCACGCAATACCAAATTTGGTGTATATCAAGCTAGCGAAACGGCCGTGAGCGCATCAAGAGCGTGGCATGTAAATCATGTTGTACATGACATTCACGTCATGATTTTCGTATTACCAACTGTCATTTATTCAAGTCAAACGCGGATTTGGTTAGGAAGAAATAGCCTAACCAAATCCGCGCTCCCCTATGCATGATGTCGAACCAAGTAGCCCAACAACTGACCCCTTTGTAAAAGACAAAAGACCTTTCGCATATATATAGGCCGTTTGAAAGGGGGGTTATTTCAACGACAGCAACAGGATTCCAACAACAGCTATCGATACCAATCTCCAAGATGACTAAAACCTGGTGGATGCCACTTCTGAAATGATAGGTATATTGAGAGCTTTGTTTGAAAGTTCTGCATCAACATATGCTAACCGCAGGGGATGCCTCACGAAAAAAATGCTTTAGACTAGTCATGCCTGTGTAGCTGATGAACATAGTCAGCAGCGTTGCTTGTTGGGCGAGTGCCGCAGCGTCTACGTCATCTCGTTTGTCTATTGTCAAGCGTTTGCGCTCAATGCCATTATGAATGAACATAGTTATTAAGAAAACTTCAAAAAAATATGGGACGAAGACAGTCATATGCGGGGCGCGGGCCGTGTGTTAGACCCCTGCTGTAACATATGGTGGCCGCACGAGGCCTCTCACGCAAAAAAGACATGGGTCAAGTCGTGTCTGTGTAGCTGATGATCGCACTTACTAAGAAAATTTATATGTTAGACGAAGACAGTCATGTGCGGACCGGACTCGAGAGGTCCGTGGCCCGCATGTTTGAGATTCCTGAACTCTAGACCAGACCCTGTGCGCCGGTCCCGAAATCGCAGGCGGCGATGCGTGAACGGCGCGGGGTTCATCGGATCGGCGGCGGTGCGGCGCGGAGCGGGGTAGCTTCGTCAGGTGGTGGGGAGAGAAATTTGTCCCTTGAATTAGAAAAAAAAAATCTGATTCCCCAAAAGGGCAAAATAGTGAATGCGATGGCAACATGTCGCAATGTTATATGAACGAATGCTAGCAGATAACTCTTTTGGATCCGATCTCGCGTAACTCAGCGAAACGCTGCTCTATGGCAATACGGCCGCTGGAGAAGCGGTTTTGGTGCAGTTTTCATAGCAATGGTCACAGCACGAAGTGGTGAGATCACAGCGCGTAGAAGCTAGAGTACACTAGCTGTTCGTTGATGTCTGCCGTGAGAGCGCGCGCGCCAGTGCTCGCGGCCACGCCCTTATAGTTCACAGTTGGTGCTCGAGCCATGCAGTCCCCCTCCCCCGGCGTCCCTTCATGTTCCTTCGCCAAGCGAAAGATGCGCGGGGCGTCTGCTTTCTGAGGAGCACTCGACGGCAGGCCTAGCACGCGGGTTGATGTTATCGCATGCGCCCTCCGTGCGGCGGAGATGGCCAGCTTGTTTCATCTCTGCTTTAGCCGTGTTCCTCGCCTAGCAGTCGCGAACTTTTACTCGCGGGTAGAACCTACGATACGCGGAGTGATGTTATAGATTTGGACTTTCTACACAACATGATGGCGACGGTGAAAACATGTCCATAGTGTCCATATAATTGCTATCGCGATAAAAAAATATACAAAAACCGTAGAAGCGGCCTCGCCTTTTTCCTGGAAAGCTGCATCGTCTTCGCCGTAAAAAGTTCGTCCGTTGGAAGAATCAAATATTCCGGCGCCTTTTCTATTGGTTTTGTTCTCGCATTCACTACCGTTTCTACAGTGGATATCTCCTCGCCACTAATTTCTTCATAAAGCACGCGTACAATGCGAGCAATAAGCGTTGAACCTACCAGGTTTTCGCGATTGTCGGCTACACTGTTATTTCTGCATGCGCAGTCGCAAACGCACAAAATGGAGCGAAATCAGTTAATCGCGCACGGTAGTCATGTGAGACAAGCAACAACTGGTAATAATAATACCTGTGGTTTTACGTCCCAAAGCCACGATATGATTATGAGAGACGCCGTAGTGGAGGGCTCCGGAAATTTGGACCATCTGGTGTTCTTTAACGTGCACTGACATCGCACGTTAAACGGGTCTCTAGCATTTCGCCTCCACCGAAATGTGACCGCGGCGGCCGGGATCGAATCCGCGACCTTCGGGTGAGCAGCCGAGCACCGTAGCCACTCTCCACCGCGGCGGACACAGCAGAAACGGGCGGGTGACTGCATGACAAAGCAGTGTGGGAGAGAATTCACAACATCGTGATTTTTGCGCTAAAAAAGACGAACACGTGACAGAAGACTGAACAGCGCCTGTCCAGTCTTCTTTCGATGTTATGTACTCACCAACTCGCCCAACAACAAGTTCTTATTAAGGGCAACTCACAACTGTTATTTCTTGTATATGGAACCAGTCGAGAGTATGTACCCTAATGATGTGTCGTGAATCACCGTTATGGCGTCACGACGTGCACCAAAAAGACGACAAACGCCAAGAGAGATTAACGCGCTGATTTTTCGTATAATCAGAGGCTATTTTGGGGTGCTTCAAAAAAAAAAACAGGTCTTGCAAATATTGACACAAAAAAGCAGTCGAGACACCAGAAACACCACTAACTGAAAAATCATGCAGCGGCGGAAAAGGAGGCAGACACAAATATCTATCTGCGCGTGGTGGTCTACTTCAGAGATAGGTGTTCACTTTTTGTACTTTTCTCTTGTGTCCGTGTTTGTACGTCCGGTCTATTCAACATGAATACCTTTACCAACTTGCTCAGCTATATTTTTCACTGTCTTCACTCCTATATTCCTTTATCAATTTACTCGGGTAAGAATGAAAGGAAAAAGTGTACTAACACATCGATATATATTGCTTATCTATTTTATTTATCTATGCACAGTGTACTGGGTCCAAGAATCCAAAAATATCCTATACAGCGAGTTGGGTCGTCGCCCTTTAGGGCCGGAGGACGCGGCCGCGTTGAGGTCAGACAATACTCATGAGACTTTTGGAGGAGAGAAAAATACCACCACTTCGGGAAAGATATTCTCGATGTGTCCATCCAAAGGAGATATCCACAGTCCATTTCGGCAGAGCGCATTCAGTTACTCGAAAAAACTTCCCCATCTCCCGCTAGAGGGAACCATGTGTGGATGCGAAGCAGCGGGGAGATGGTTAGCTTGTGCGGGAGAAACGTCGCCGCTCTCGTTTCGCGGCAGTGGCCCGGGCGCTCATCGCGGCGCTGCACAGGAGAGAGAAGGAGGCGCGCGCGCTCCGTCATTTTCATACCGCGGAACTACCGTGGCGCCGCCAGCGGAGTATGCAGCTGTCGCACCATCTGTCGTGCGCGCCGCTCCGTAGGGACCGGAGGAGAAGAGAGGGGGGAGGGGACGTGCATGCGCTGTGGGGGTGTGGGACGCGGGAGCCGCTCCGTAGAGTAGAGGATTCCTAGAGGAGAGAAAGGGGGTGAGCGTAGGAGAGGAGAGAGAGAGGGGGGAGGGGACGCGGATGTGCTGTGGTGGTGTGGGACGCGGGACGCGGGAAGGAGCGGTGGCTGAGGACAGTTTACATGGACACATTGGAAGAGCTCCGCTGGAGAAGTGATACATTTTGTGCCCAGATTACCTGTTCGGATTAAAATAAAAGACTAACGGCGGCGGCGTGATCACTCTCGGGACTTCGGCGGCGGCGCTGCGCGGTCTATCGTAGACCGTCGGTATTCGTCGAAACCGCTGATGCATCGCCGTCTTTGCGGTTTACGAGCAGCCGTTTATTTTAGTAACGTAATCAGAGGCTTCATTGAAAGAAACCTCATTTTATGCGGTTTTTGTGCCATGAATTCTCCAATTCACTTTTGGACGACAATTGCTTGAACCGCTCTGATGTAGCGCGAAATGACTCACGGACGCGATAAGGCATTTAAGGACACTACACGGTGCTACTAGTGACAACATGTTGCCGGTAGCGCTGCGTGGTGTCCTTCTCGTGTCCGTGTGTCGTTTCGAGCTACATCAAAGCTCTTCAAATGATTCACCAACAGGCCCACATTGCAACCCTTGTCAATAAATCGAAATAATGACCTCGTCCTAAGCAGACAGTTTCTACAGCATCCTCTTTATGTGAAACTACTGATCATCGTGAAAGGTACTTGAGCGAAAATTCGCAATCATTTCGGCAAGGAGGAACCACACACATGTGCGAACCCTCACATTACTGCAACTGTGCGCTGATCGCTTCTTGAGTCACGGACGAATATTTTAAGAGCTGCACAGTGAAAGTTTACAGTGATTTTCACCTTTGGAAAGGATTGAGATTCCTTACGCATGTCTGTGCTTGCATGGTTTCTCAGTACCTCGCGTCGGCATGCCCACATTTGGCCTCAACTCCAATGACGAAGTATTTAGAGACCCATGATAACTGCGGGACTGCTATTCGGAATGGTTTGCTTCTGAGCAAGCTCGAGAGGTATCGCTGCCAAAGAGATTTGGAGTACGTCAAGTACGTTATTATTATGTTTACAGCGCGAAAAGAACGAGAAAACTTACTACGGCACACATACGACAGGACACAGCGCTGTCCTGTCGTATGTGTGCCATAGTAAGTTTTCTCGTTCTTTTCTGCGCTGTAAACGTAATGATTCAGTACCAACTTGCCCAGTTTACTGTACTCCAAGTACGTTACAAGAAACACAAGACATCGTCACCCTCCTTCTGCTAAATCCTTTTCCCCCCCTTTTGCGTCACCTGCTCGTCCTGCGCATCATAAAGATCCTTAATTTGCCAAATTTTCATCTAACCTGATAAATGGCGAATTTTCCCGATATTGAGGTTATATAAAGAGAAGGCAGAAGATTACTGAACTGGATACGGAAAGCAGAAGAGTAGGTCTGAAAATTAGTATGCATAAAACTAAAGTAATATGGAACAATCTCGGCAGAGAACAGCGCTTTGCGATAGGTGGCGAGACACTGGAAGTTGTAAAGGAGTACGTCTACTTAGGACAGGTAGTAACCGCGGAGCCGAACCATGAGAGTGAAATAACTAGAAGAATAAGGATGGGATGGAGCACATTCGGCAAGCATTTTCAAATGATGAATGGTAGTCTACCACTATCCCTCAAGAGGAAGGTATACAACAGCTGCATCTTACCGGTACTTAGCTACGGAGCAGAAACCTGGAGACTTACAAAGAGGGTTCAACTCAAATTGAGGACGACGCAGCGAGCGATGGAAAGGAAAATGATGGGTGTAACCTTAAGAGACAGGAAGAGAGCAGAGTGGGTCAGGGAACAAACGGGGGTTAAGGATATCATAGTTGAAATCAAGAAGAAGAAATGGACATGGGCCGGGCACGTAGCACGTCGGCAGGATAACCGCTGGTCATTAAGGGTAACTGACTGGATTCCAAGAGAAGGCAAACGCGTGAGGGGGGACACAGAAAATTAGGTGGGCAGATGAGATTAAGAAGTTTGCAGGTACAACGTTGCAGCGAAACTTTCTGCTGCGTTGTCACCTGTATCAATGTCGCACCACTCGCTGAATGGTTCCACGTGCTGAATTTTCGCAGGGCGCTCTGTAGACGCCCTGCATGGCGTTGAAAATTGAAATGCTGCCATCAACTGCTTTGCGGACCAGGCCCGAGCCCGGCCCGATAAATAAACAAGGAAGCCCGAGCCCGGCCCGGGCCCGAGGTGAAAAGACGTCGGGCTGCCCGAGCCCGGCCCGCGGGCCGGGCCGGGCTTGGGCTAGTACCCGAAGCCCGTGCACACCTCTAGCAGAAAGCACAGGACCGGGTTGATTGGCGGAACATGGGAGAGGCCTTTGCCCTGCAGTGGGCGTAGTCAGGCTGATGATGATGATGAAAGAGAACGCGGTTAGCGCATGTTTTTGGATGTTACTTTATGCAGGCGTCGGTTATGACCTCCGGAAACGCTATCATTAGAGGAGAAAGTCAACTCCCTGATCAAGGAACGAACGTGAGCTTGGGCATGTTGGTATTCCCTGATCAACATTGTTCATCGATTTGCCGGAGTGACGTGAGGTAGTTGAAGTTCTTCTCGGTAATTGTTACACAAACAATAGCTTACTGTGCTCCTGTGTTGGATAGGTATCCCTCAATCAAGAGACAAAAAAAAACACACCAGGCTTGCGCGGAACGCGCAGCACATGTAGTGACAGCGAAAGCTGGAAGAGCGGCCCCTTAAGAACCTTTTTTAAACACTCTTGGGACAACTACAAGCACACTTGCATGGTACCTACTACGCCATAAATCATCATAATTTTTGTGTAGTGGGGAAGCGTCCACTGTGCCAATTATTCGTCATTCTTCGGAAAAGCGCGGTACCCGCTACACACTTGTAACGCATTATGTGCATTTTGTTGATGCTGTGGCTGACGACGATGAAGAATTATGCCTGAAGCTTTTGTAGTGGGTTGGAGCATTGAACGACCCACTTGTTACGCAATTCGCATTGTGTGACACCTGGTTGTTGCTTTCCTGTTCTAAAACGCTTTATTACACATGTGAACGCGATTCCTTACCCGACATGAAGCCTGCCTAGGGTCAGTTTGCAACGCAGTTTCAAGCACCGGCGTAGCTCAGTGGTAGAGTACTGGGCTGCCACGCAGATGGCCCGGGTTCGATTCCCACTCCTTTCGGGCAAACCCTGTGGCACATACCACGGGGCGGGTATGTGCCACAGGTATGCGGGTATGTGCCACAGGTGATTGACAGTTTAGACTACCCAGGAACGGCGAGACAAACATTGGTACTTTTAACGCCAGAGCGTTAAATAGCTGACGTCATCAGTAGCGTTGACCGGACGAATGCAAATAATAAATGTCAGGGTCCCAACAGGAATCGAACCTAAGAATTCCGCGTGGCGATCAAGCATTCTACCACAGAGCCACGCCAGGTTTCGGAAGTGCTTTTCGAATAGACCCTAATGTTCGTGAAACGTGAATTGTCGTTGCAGTGCTGGCTATCCAATTTTCTAAACATTACATATGTACTCCGATGATACAGCCGTCACGCCGGGTTAACATCAATTATAGTAAAGCGTCATCCACTGAAGTTGATATGTTTCAGTGTCCAGGGCTACCATCCTGGCGAGCACAAACGCTACATATCAGTTTACCGCTTCTGGTGTTGCTACTGCCAATGTTGCTGTTGGCATCGTTACGCAACTGTAAACAACTTGTTATGCAAAACATACGCGACTGTGGAACATATGTCTGTGCGTACAACATTTGTACATATCTTCAGCGTAATTTCGTAACGTTTCGCTCAATGAAACATTACAACACAGTCACCTTCCTCCGCATGCTTCGCATAACATCGATTCCCAAGGTACGTGGAATCTGCCGAATTTTTTTTTCAGTTTGTTCATTTGCATTTGAATACCACGCACGGATGACTGGGTGATGATTATTCGGTTTTCTCGCGGATACAGGCGATGTGCAGGGGGGGTGTTCCCGTGATTGCACTCGCTTGCTGTTGATATCGGCTTCGAATGAGAGGCCGGAAATCCTCGCCTCTGATAGTGACTGCTTTAAAATAACCTTTCTGTCTGTTTTTTTGCCCCTGGGGGTGGGGGTGGGGCTTTTCCTATTGATGTAACACAAGCCAAAAATCTTCGCATGGATGTGTTTTGACCACGAAGATTTAGCAGTCCATTACGACTATGATTTTGATGTTAGTAATTGAGAGAATTTCTGTACCAATAATTTTTAGCACTGCAATGTATTATTCACTTGTCACTGTCTAAACAAAATTATTCATCGTGCCTGAATGATTAGCTGTTTTCTGAACGTTCTAGCTACATTTCACTGAAGACCAATTTGAGCCGCATATTGTACAATTCTGGAGAGAAAAGTTGAAGCCCAACGCAGTACAAACTATTTTCCCACCGACCTGTAGTGAACCAGAGGACGACCCCTCGACGGAGACATGAACCTCGAGCTGACAGTAGTGAGTGGTTGCTGCTGCCTGCTCCTTGTCCCGTGTATAGCAGTTGCCACAAGCAAAACTATATCGGATGCAAACGTAAAGCATTTTATCACGTGGCAGAAAAAACGTCCGCATCATAAAACTCTCCATAGAGCTCCTTTTAAATTAGGATGTCCCATTAACACGACTTTTGGAAGAAACTAATCTTTCATTAAATGTTCATTTCAGTGTTCTCGATCTTGTTATCACCATTTTTCAAAAAAAATTGTGCACTAACCGGGGCGCCCAAGTGGCCCGAAATCAAGCGCCTCCATTGAATTCTGCGGCGCGTCCGCGCCAGCCGCGGCGAAAAAATGGCGCCGTGCGCAGCGCGCGCCGAAGGCGGGCGAGGAGAATCGAGGAGGAAACGCCCGCGCGGAGGAGAGTGTCGTTACTTTCCTAGATCAAGGGGTTTTAGCCGGATGAATGGATGGATGCTATGAGCGTCCCCTTTATAACGGGGGTGGGGACACGAGTGCCCCCATGCTCGGCAAATAAAGAAAAAAATAAACTTTTTCTTTTTTTTTTAAGTTGGCCTAATGCCTTAATTGCCTATTTCGATTAAATCTATCTTACTACAGGTAAAAAAAAAAGCGCAAATCATAGCCCAGTTCTCTGCCCTTTACGGCAGCATGTCCTTATTTTTCCCACTATTTATTTTTGTCCTTTCTTTCTAGTTTTCTGCCACCAATACCCTAACCGTCTCTTACTTAGTTCTATCGCGGGCCCGTTCAGCTTTCCATTGTTGTCCCTAAAACCCAAGGCTTCATGTAGGCTTATGTTTAAGCGTACGCCGGGGCTTACATTTGCACATTCAATCAGAACATGCTCCGTCGTTTCCTTATCTTGCCCACAGCATGTGCATTGTTCTTCTTCTTTACTGAATCTCGCTTTATAACTACGCGTTCTAAGGCAACCCGATCTCGCTTCGAACAGTAAAGTGCTTCCCCTTGAATTATCACAAAACGCCTCCTCCTTATTTCATTTTTGCCCTTTTAGTAGTTACTCAGAGCCGGTTTTTTCTCCATCGCTGCCATCCAGTAAATCCTCTGCCTCCGTGACTTTTCGTTTAACGCTCTTTGTTGCCATATCGCTTACACTACCAGCCGTAAATTTGCTATTGAGCCTTCTAGTTGTTTTTCTCCACTGTGTGTCAACGCGCTTCCAATACAAATAACGGAACACTTTCTCTGCCCATCTAATCTCTTTCATATCAGCCTCTCTTTGAACCTTATCTTGCTCTGAGCTTCCCTCACCTCAAAACTTGTCCACCTCATATCGCTCTTTACAGCATCATTTGTCGTCATGCTGATGTTGGTTCGCAGCGCACCAAACGGGCGTGGGGAATCTTTGCAGCCTCAAGGTGATCTCGAAGGCAATTTTCTAGTGATTAGAAAAACAACACGACCTCCGGCCGCGACCACCTCTATGCGTGTGCTCGTCTCGGAGACCATACTTTAATTTTTTTTCTATCGCGTCGTTTAGATGCATTGATTAGCTTCGTGTAAGCTGTACCACTAGAGCGGCAAGCACACGATGCCACTGTGTGTTTGTGCAGGAATTTTAAATGAAACATGAGAATTGTTGGAAGAGACGAAAACTTTTATTTTCAAGTCGTATTTCACGTTAGGTCCGTCTTTCATCGACGTTTTCGCAGCTAAAATCGCCGAGGATCGCTAGTATTTTGCAACCGTCTCATGCAGCAAGTCGCCGGGATTCGGCTGATACCAGTTTCAAGGTGGGAGTTCCATTTTTAGGACTTTTACGCCAATTCCTCATCTGTGCCACACCGGCAGCCGCGGTGGCTGCCTGGGACTAGGCCCAGGCAGCCACCGTGACGCGCGCCCGCGCTCGCACGTAGAAGAAGGAAATGGAGGTTCGCGTGCAAGGAGAGAACATATCTCCAGAAGAATTCGAGGCCGGCACGGGCTGGAGTACCGTCGGCTCGAAAAAGAGAACCGTGGAGTAGAGCACTGCACGGGCCGGGATTTTGGCCCGGGCCCGGCCCGTGCCCGGAACTTTTTTAAACTTACCCGCCCGAGCCCGGCCCGGTGACTCAAAGCGAGACCCGGGCCCGGCCCGTACCCGAGGAAAAAATTCGCCTATCCGGCCCGGCCCAGCCCGACCGCAGATCGGGCCCCCTGTCGGGCCCGATCCAATATCTAGGGGCTCTTGCCCGAACACGAAATCGACAACAAGATGTTTTAAGTGGCAAATATATACGCTTTGGTGGCGCATGCTTCGCTAACAATTATACTTTAACCTACGGTAATTTCGTGTAAAAAAGGGGCTCACGGTGGGAACAGCTCAGCTGATATACTGGATGCAATGAATGTTTGCTTGGCAGCGGTACACTGTTCCTACTTTTTCTGCAAATACTATGGGGATGCAATCAACACCCGTCTGGTCGGGAAGAATCATTGAATAAAAAGACGAGGACAGCGATCACTAGAGAATAAAAAATGCGTTGGCGTTGCGGAACCCAGAATGGAAGCCTTGTTCACAATTATTGTGAACAATTAAGGCTCCCGTTCTGGATGTCGAAACATCAACCACGGGGATCATCAAGAGCGTTTCGCTGCAGATATTTTAGCAAGGAAAGGGATTTGCAGCATAAGTTTAGTTTCAATACAGAGCACAATAAAAACAGAGGATACAAGAAAGAGAACGCTCTCTTCCCTTTGTTTACATTGCGGTCTCTTGAAATTTAAAACAAGCTCTAACGAGAAAGCCAATCGCGCACCCTTCCGGATATGTAGCGCCTGTCTTCAGCATAGTAGCACCTTGCCACAGCAAGAGAAATAGAGAAAGAAATCAAAATTCATTGCATTCTTGTACTAACCTAGACAAAAATTATAATGAACCGCGCGCACCACGTGTACTTTTAGAAATAAGCTGCCGAAAGGAAGAAAAAAAAATTGTCATAGCATTCTCTTCATCTATCACACCGCTGCTAGCATAGACACTGTGGCAGTTTTTTTGGCATATTTTACAGCTTGTTTCTTAACATGTTATTGCACAAAAAAATCAAATTATCAAAAGATACCGGCTTTAAGCACGCCGTGCGCTGTTGCATTACATATCCTGCCACGCTAAAGTTTCTCGCATCTGCTTGCGCTAGCCGCAGGGGAATACATGTGCCTTGCGAATTGTGATGGCGTCGCCAGTCGTTGTTTTTAACTTCCACCACTGGAATAAATTTCGGACGTCTCTACGGACTTCTGCACAATGAGAATGGCTGTCCAGCTCATCGCTTCATTTCTCTCGCTCTCGAACGTGATGCCGATCTTCAATGTGATCTCTAAAACTCCTCTTTAACGAACCCCTAAACCACCCAGAGGTCGAAATTCAGTTGTGGTGGGGCAGTTGTGCACGAGTGTACAACGAACACGGAGCCGTGAGAATTTTTCGAAATGGTGCCATAATAGCGGCGTTTGATCATCGAAACGCCGCGATCAAATCATTTCGCTCTTTCCATCGCCACCCTCCATGGGTGTATTCATGTGGGAAGTAGTGGCCAAGTACTGCACCAGGGTGGCCAATCCTGCTCTGGTGAGGGAGTGCATTGCTGGCTGTGGTCGCCAGTGAGGCTGCACCACAGGCCTTTTTACACAATTCCATCACCACGCGGATTTTTTTAAAGACGATAGTCTTTCTTGGGATAGTTAAACGGAGAAATTTTGGTCTGTCTGTCTGTCTGTTTTTCTGTTTGTCGGCACGTCACACGATTCAGCCACCCGACCAAAGTTGAACCACTTTCTCAGCGCCCAGCCATCTTGCACAAGTATTTTTGTTCATACTTGTGAACATTGTCGATCAAAAAGCAAATGTTACGCATGTCTGAGGAGCAACGTCAATACATAAGTAGTCTCTGGTATGTTTCTTTATATGAAAATACATAGATACGTAATTATGAAGACCCCAGCGTTTCTTAGGCTGCGCTCAAAAAGCGACGCTATGCACGAAAAAAGCGCTCGGCCGACGATATGTTCCTGCTGGGTTCTGCACAAGGTGATGTTTCTCGACAGCACTGCCAGATGGCGTCCATGTCTCACGCAGCGCCTCGGCGCCTCCTCTATTTTATCAAGGCCAGCCAGGTGCGGCCGATTCAGCATAGAGAAAGCGCTGTCTGAGGCAAGACAAAACAGTGTAGTACGGCCGGCAGAAGACTATCGTCTTTCGACGACATTTGCAGCGAAGCACGCAGATACGCGGCCAATTTTTTTCATTTCGCTCTTTCCATCGCCACCCTCCATGGGTATCCTCTCCCAAAGCCGGTTTGCCCTCTCGCCGAGCGCCCCTTCCATTCTCGCGCGGCATACGTCACCGCCGACGCGCTGCTCGAAACACCTTCTACTTCCGGTTGCCGCCACTCCGCACTCCGGCGACTGCGCGCATGTTGGCTAACCGCTGCTGCCGTGCCGGCCCGTGCTCATACGAATCGTGCCGGTATGGACCTTGTGTTGCGCGCACGCCTTCAAAGGATCGCCAACATGATGGATCCGTACGGTGACACGCCGTGCCAGAACACCTCCGCACGGGCAACACGACGAACAACAACAAGGAGCGCGGTCAGCTGATTGCTGACTTACCGGAAGTCTTAGATTCCTGTTCGACCAATCGCGCATGACTTGCGCCCTACGTCACCTATTCACATCCTGACGTCACGCGGAGGCCGGAAGGGCTCGGAAAGGAGGAGGGATTGTGTTTTGGAATTTGTGGCGCGCCCGCGGCTTGTAGCGCTGCCGTGTGTGGCATCGTCGATCGTGACGGCATTCTGCACGCGATGCGCGTGTTTACTTGAAATGTTTGAAAAAATATCGGAGGTGGTTTAGTGGCCCTTTAAGGGCTTCTCCTTGCAATTATCAGCAGTGTAGGTTATGCATGTTTTGCACCGCGCTCTATCTTTTTTTTTTTTCATATTATAATGGTGTACGCCTTCCTAACGATGTTTTACTGGTAGAATGTGGTCATTGGACTACGCAGGCATACGACTGACAGGAAGTGGACGAAGAGATCTCTATCTATTTTTGGGGTTTGTTCCAGTTTGTTAATAAAGGCGCAAATAAGCTTTTCGACGCTTACTCGTATGCTTCGAGGTAAAGGGACATCAATCACATGGCGCGGAATTCGTAATTGTCTTTTTTCAAGCCAGACATTTCGTAAGCGAATATACTTTGGCCGACGTCTTGTTTAATGGACCTATGCTATTCCTGCACATTCCAACGCTGTTTCGGCAGTATCATGTATCTTTGGCACTATATAGCGCAGGGGGTCTCAGACACGCACCCCGCGGCCCGCACACGACTGCCTTCACCCAATTTTTTTATTATTTTCTCGATAAGTACGTCCTTAAGATACACAGGCATGACAGGTCTAAAGCATTTTCTTGTGAAACACCCCATGCGTCCACCGTGTGTTGATACATAACCGGGAAAGAAAAGTATATATTTCAGGATCGGCGTGCAGATTTTAGTGATTTTGGAGATTGGTATAGATATGTTGTTGTAATCTCGCCACCAAATACCCTTCAGAAATGACCGATATATATGAGATATGGGAAAGGCATTTCAAATGGCAAAATTAGGTGAGATTTGGTACAACCAATTCCCCACCCCCACCTCCTCCTACGCACTGTACTGGCCCTTGCGGGGAGTAAAGTATCGTGAATGCAAACCGTTAGCTCATGCAAGTTTGAGACCTCTGCTATAGCGGAACAAGACGAATGCTCAGACGCCAGCAACGTGGGCGCACAAAGCAGGCTGTGCATGTACATCTCGCGTGACCAGTGATGTAGCCAGGGAGTGGCACACCGGGCACGTGCACCCCCCCCCCCCGAAATTTTTTTTGCCATGGCATACATAGCGAAAAATGGCCATTTCAAGGAGATGCCCTCTCCGAAATCAAGGAGATGCCCCCCCCCCCCCCGAAAAAAATTTCTGGCTACGCCCCTGAGCGTGACATGACCACTGGGAGCCGTGACGCAGCCACGGAAAACGAATGTCTTTATAGCGATTCTATATAACGAGACTCCGTGCAGTCCTTTCGTTTTAATGGAGGGCTGGAATATTGAAGTTTCAAGTTTCAAGTTTATTTCACTACAGTATTACATTTTTTTTACATTTTTGCAGTCATTCATTCAAGATAGTTTCCCAGTTTTAGAGTTCTTGCGATGATAAGTCATAAATTTATTATATTACTTTAATTTCTGTGATCACAGAATAACATTTGGGATATAAAATAATGAAGAATGCGAATAAAGCCCAGAATAGCCAGATGTTAACTATGTAAACGTCTGGTCTATTTACTTTTAGCTCGCCCGTTTCAGATAAATCAAGTAGCCCCATATGCAAGAAGCAAAATAAGTTCAGTACTTATCTAACGTAGAACAGACTGCCTCTCTGTGTGTTCGGCCTTAAGCGCACCTAATTTGTCGAGTACTTTAAAGACATTCTATTCGCTAATTCCCAGACATGTACGGCTTGTTCGATTAGTGCAGGTGCCAGGCCATAGAGGTTTAGCACCTAATGAATATGCGGACGCACTTGCAGTATCATCTCACAATGGCCCTGTTTTGTCTGTATTGGCCACGTCGGCGTATGTGACAGCTGCAGCATTTGAAAAGCGTACCACGGCCAATTACTTCCATAAATCTCCTTTGTTTCCATCAGATTTCCCACAGCTAAAGTTTCCTTGGAAGAGAAGGTGGGACTCATCTAGACAGGAAGAATTATTAATTACAAAGCTACGCTGGCGAATCCCCCCACTGAAATTTTACCTTCACATGTTAAGTCTGGCTCAGTCATCTTTATGCCTTCACTGTAATGAGAGTGAATGTCTGGATCACTTCTTTTTGACGTGAAGAAGATTTACATTACAAAGGAAAAGACTACTAGAAGAACCCCTACGAAAGATGGGCTTCAATTTGTCCCTTCCGGTGATTCTTTCATTTGGTGCAACCATATTTGGTTTTAGCCACAGGAGCGTTTTCAACGCTGTATCTAATTTTTTACGAGAGTCTAAAAGGATTGAACGTTAAGTGTAGCTTAATTCAGTGATCTTTGTTACAGCTGTATATATTTATATATATTTTTGTCATTTCTCTTTATGTTTCTCGTTTTTATTCTTTTTAATTCTACGAGGTTATATTATTAACGTCATTTTCAACCCTTGCCTTCAGTGAGTGAATTAGTTTTGCTGAGCAAGGCACGGTCCTGATTCATGACCTATCCCCCGGAGTAAGTTGCGCCAACATGCTTAGGAACCAACCAAACAACTCCAAATAGCGTGCCCCACATAAACGAAGCATTTTTTCGAGAAAAAAATGTGAAACCCATATGTGTGCGCAATGTCCTTGGAACAAACTTAAAGGGACACTAAAGAGAGGATCAATATTTCTATTATCAGTAAATTCCTCTTTTACAATTCCAAAATAACCACGCTTGCCGGGACAAGACACTTGGAAAGCGCGAAAATGCGGGTGGCGACGCCAGCTTAAAATTCGCGCAGCAGAAGTTACACGTCATAGATTCTGACGGCGTCTCCTGGGGCCTACGTTCCTAATCGGTAAAAACGATCCTAATCGGTAAAAATGAAGTAGATTGAACTCTGAGCAACTCATAGACTTAACATGCCAGGTTTCAGGAAATTTTTTATGAGCTAGTGCCCCCCAAAATACGACGAATACAGTTTGAAATCCGTGACGCCACGCGCAGAGATTTCAGCGCGAAATTCTAAAATGGGCCTTCCACCTTGATTTTTTTCCTGTATTAATAAACTTATGGTGGTGAAATGAATGACATTCGAGTTCTCATAGTACACATATCAGTCTAAACCGATTTATTGTTTCAGTTTAGTGTCCCTTTAAGAATTTAGAAAAGTCCAGGCCCGGCCCGACCCGAGCCCGCCACCTCAAACCTGGGCCCGGCCCTACGCCCGGAGCTTCAGGCCCGAGCCCGGCCCGGGCCCGCCGTGAAACCTACTTTACCCGGCCCGGCCCGGCCCACGGGCCGGGCCGGGCCCGGGTTTTCGGGTAGGCCCGAGCCCGTGCAGTGCTCTACCCTGGAGAGTCACGCTACCAGCGATTTCAGCGCACATCGCACCGCCGATAGCAGGAAGCAGCAGCGTGAGCAGAAGCTGAAACAGCAGTTGATCAAGGCCAGCCGTATGCCATACGTACCGAAGGGTGACTACAAAATCATCATTCGCCCAAAGGGAGGACTCAACATTGCCGAATTAGAAGCGGCCAGAGTGGCCTCGTGCGTCTACCAGGCCGCTGGTGTACCCGGGGAGCAGAGGGGAAGACGACACCGTGTGCCTGAACGTACAGCAGAACAATGTCGTAGTGATTACCCCTAGTGAATCCAACGCAGACAGATACCAAAGAGTCGAACGCCTCGTGGTCAACGGCCAGAACTCTGAGACCAACGCGTATGAATCGGCACCCGACCTCACTTCCAAGGGGAGTCATCAGGGGGATACCTCTCGAGGATTCTCCCCGGGGCATCACCGCCCAAGTTGTTACCCCTAAGAATCCTACGGCAATTGCTGCGAAACGACTCAGTAATACCACCAATGTCATCGTGTCTTCTCAGGACTGAAAGTTCCCTCCTTCATCCATTACGGAGGTGCACTGATCAAGTGCGCGTTATACAGAAAATAATTGGACCTGTGCCACCAGTGTGGCAGGCTAGGCCACCGCATGGGCTTGTGCCCCAGCCCGCAAGACCGGATCTGCAGAGGCTGCAGCACGGCCAACCCAGGTCCCGACCATCAATGCAACACCTGTTGCCAGCTTTGTGGGGGTGAGTACTTAACGGCCGACAGGAAATGCAAGGCTCGATTCAAGATGCCATATATAGCCAAAAGAAGACGATGGGAAAGACAGCGACAACGGGAAGAAGAAATCCTAGCCTCGGAAGCTACGAGGGAAGCACTTGGACGCCCTTCCCGGCAGGCCAAGCCCCGTTCGCGCTCAAGGACCCACTCACGAACCAACAGTCCAGATTACGGAGCCGCACACCCGCTCCAGCCCGATCCAGGAGCCGTACGCCCGGACAACCACAGCCACATCGGTCCCTATCGCGGTCCCGCAGCAGAGGAAGTGGCCTGGCGGCGGAAGATGCGACCTACAAGGTGGGCGGGCAGACGTGGTCAAAGGCTCATCGCGTCGCGTCGGATATGGGGAGGCTGCAGCTTCTAGGGGAAATAGCAGAAATGCGACGGGAAAATGCGCAGTTAAAGGAATTAATCTCACATCTCACGAGAGAAATTCAGGAGCTTAAGGGTAATCGCAAGGCAGGCATATCAGGCCGCTCAAGTAGTTCAAATTGAGGGGCAGCTGCAGAAACCCCTGATAATCGCATGGAGGAGGACGACAACCCTCCGCCACCTAAGAGAAAGGCTCCGGCAGTTCTCAGCCAAACCGGATCGCCACTGACCGATCTAGGGGCAGATATTAACGGAAATGCAAAGTGTACTGAAAGGCATAAGCGTGCGCAGGGTTCCCCTTCAGGGGGGGGCGAATGTTCGTCGCAGCGCCCCCCCTCCCTATTATGTCAATGTATAAGGCTTACTTTGCGCCCCCCTATCGCCCCCCCCCCTACAATGTATAGGGCTGACCTTGCGCCCCCCCCCCTTCTCGCCCCCTTGCCCCCCCCCCCTTCCCCCCCCCCCCGCGCACGCCTATGCTGAAAGGCCAAGCAGAAGCCAATGGTAACCTTACGTTGGCGATCTCGACCATAATGTCAAGGCTTGACAAATCCGAAAACAACGTAGTGACCTTAAGTCTCAGGGTAGCCAA
Organism: Rhipicephalus appendiculatus; assembly: GCA_030522465.1. Lineage (NCBI taxonomy): Eukaryota > Metazoa > Arthropoda > Arachnida > Ixodida > Ixodidae > Rhipicephalus > Rhipicephalus appendiculatus. The sequence goes on along the minus strand of JALIZH010026001.1, from coordinate 26,327 downwards.
ACTCCAGCCAGTTACTTCAGCAGGGGCCCCCACAATCGGGGTCGCATCTAATCAATTTCAAACCGCCGCTACAAACACCGCGGCAGTATCGGAGGTCGTTCAGTCCGGCTCTCCCCAGTCCTCCACCCCACCACCAGACCAAAATAGGCAAACGTGGTAAACGAGGCGAGCTGACGATTTCGCAGTGGAATTGCAGGAGTTACGCCGCGAAAAAAACCTGTCCTGCAACAACACATTAAAAGCAAATCGAAACCAGACGTAATAATGTTACAAGAGACACACGAATTAGCCAAACTTCCTGGTTTCAAGCCATTGGTCCCTCCTCTGGGGAGAACCGCGCGGTAACTACTTTGGTCAGGAAAGGCTTAGTGGTCGTTCGTCATGACATTAAAGTAGCGCAAGTTGAACAGGTATTTGTAGAAATTATACCGAAAAGCAAGAGCCAATCCAGCACGTTCATCAGTGGCGAGCCAAGGGGGGGTTCAAACTCCCCCCCCCCCCGAAATTGTTCAATTTTGCTTGCGTATATATACAGGGACACATACAAACGCACGCACGAACACACATAAAGTATGGTTGAACCCCCCCCCCCCCCGAAAAAAAATTTCTGGCTACGCTCCTGACGTTCATTTTTAGTCTATACAGCAACCCTGCGCACATACGACAGCGCTTCCTAATCCTATTTAAAAGAGCCGCTGACCTTGCGGGCTCGCACCCTCTGCTAATTGGGGGAGATTTTAACGCCCCGCATGGAGCGTGGGGTTATGCCTACACGAGAGCCAAAGGCAAGGCTTTGTGGCAAGACATACAAGAGACAGGCCTGACTCTCATCACTGACCCCAGCTGCCCCACAAGAATGGGAACCGAGCTGGCAAGAGGCACCACACCCGACCTAACATTACTGAAGAACACGAGAGGATCCAGTTGGAAAAACACGTTCGAAGACGTTGGTAGCGACCACAGAATTCTCGAAACTAATTATCGGATACTTTAGAAAGCGATACCATCAAAACGGTCAAATGGGCCGACTGGGATAAGTTCCGTCACAATAGAGCCGCAATGACTCACGAGCCCATCACGGACATCGAATATTAGGCCGAAAAAAGTTATGGTTGACGTTGTGGGATGCCATGTCGACGAAAGGACGCATCCAAACATAAAACATAACGATCGTTTATTTAGCGAAGTAGCAGCAGCGGGGGCGAGCATACCCCGTTGCGCTCGAACGGTTAGAGGAAGACTGAACACTTCAGTGCTTGGCAGCTTGGTTTATAGCCACCGTCGATGACGTAAGCCTCCGCGGTGACGCTGCGGTGGCGCTGTTTCTTATCAGAGGCGTGCTGCAGCATTCGGCCGTGTAACGCCGGGCTAGCTGGTGGCGAGGCGGAGGCTGCGCCGGTTTGTGCGCAGTGTGTCGCCACATCACCCCCCCCGCGGAGTGCAGAGCCCTCAGGGTCTGTAGAAATCTGGGAGGCGTACCAGACGTCCGGGAGCGTGTTGTGAAAGGAGCGGGCTGCGACGGCGACGGCTGTGGATAGATGCCTGTGGAAGGAGTGGCGCTGCCCGGTTCGTTCGCAGCGATGTATGCGGGCTTGAGCCGGTCAATCGAGACGCGGACGTTGTTCCCGTTCAGGCGCAGAGTGAAGTTCTTGTCGTCGCGCTGGACGACCAGGTAGGGTCCGCTGTAGGGTGGCTCGAAGGCCTGCGGACGGTGTCGTCGCGGAGGAAAGCGTGCGCACACGATGCTAGGCTCCTTGAACACAAAAGGAGTAGGCTTGCAGTGGGCTGCAGGTGACGGGCGTAAGGCGGCGATGGTGCGTCGGAGCGATGGTGCGTCGGTGGGATCTGACGTCGTAGTGCTGGATGGCACTGCAGCGAGAAATTCACCTGGGAGACGGCGTGGTTCCCCGTAGACGAGCTCTGCTGGTGTAGCGTGGATGTCCGGTTTGAAGGTGGCGCGAAGACCGAGGATAACGGCTGGGATGGCCTCGAGCCAGGTTGTGTCCGGGTGGCACATAATGGCTGCTTTGAACTGTCGGTGGAAACGCTCGATCATTCCGTTAGCGCAGGGGTGGTAACTGGTGGTCCGCAACCGTTCAAAACCGATGGTAAGCCCGAGAAGCCTGAAAAGGGGCGACTCGAACTGTCGTGCTTGGTCGGTGGTTACGCGGCGGGGGGCGCCGAAACGAGAAATCCAGCCGGTGAAGAAAGCCCAGGCGACGTCTTCCGCGGTGATTCCCTCGAGGGGCCATGCTTCAGGCCATCGAGTGTACCGGTCGATGGCGGTGAGGCAGTAGCGATAGGGTCCAGCCGGGGGAAAGGGTCCTATGATGTCGAGCTGGACGTGCTCAAACCGACCAGAGGGCTGAGGGAATGTTCCGAGTGGTGACGTGACGTGCCTGGTGGCTTTAGCGCGTTGGCATTGAATGCAGGAGCGTGCCCAGGTGCGACAATCCCGTTGCATGGAGGGCCAGACATAGCGGTCAGCCACGAGGCGTGTAGAGGCGCGTATGCCGGGATGGCTGAGGTTGTGGAGCTGGTTGAAAAGACCACGGCGATGGGAGAGGGGGACGTAGGGCCTGCTTCGCCCTGTCGACATGTCGCAACAGATTGTGGTTGTCGACCCTGGAATGGGGACCTGTTGTAGCTGAAGTGAGGACCCGCCCTTGAGAAGTTCCTGTAGTTCGGCGTCCGTAGTCTGAGCCTCGGCAAGGACGTCCGCCGTTATCTGCACCGAGCTGATGGCTGCTACGCGTGAAAGCGCGTCGGCGACTACGTTGTCCTTCCCGCTGACATGTTGGATGTCGGTGGTGAACTGCGCAATGAACGAGAGTTGGTTCTGCTGTACAGGCGGGAGTTTGTCGCGACGTTCAGAGAAGGCGTAGGTAAGAGGCTTGTGGTCGGTATAGATGGTGCAGTTCTGTGCTTCGAGAATATGGCGAAAGTGTTGCACTGCTTCGTATATCGCCAGAAGTCCTCTGTAGTAGGCTGGCAAATTTGTCGGGGTGGTGGTCGTGGTTTCGTCAGTGGAACTGGTGGTTGAAGGGGTCGTTTTGAGTTTCTTGGAGAAGAACGCCAAGGGGTGCCAGGTGTTGTCCACGCGTTGCATGAGGGCGGCGCCGATGGCGAAACCAGAGGCATCTGTGAAGAGTCGCAAGGGAGCGTCAGGCACGGGATGGGAGAGAAGCGTGGCGGTGCAGAGAGCAGCCTTGCATTCCTCGAAAATTTGCACCAACGTCGGTGTCCACGTGACGGGTTGGTTTCCTCGTAGACCAGCCAAGGCATCATTAAGGGGCGCCTGGTAGTCGGCGGCGTGCGGTTAGAAGCGTCTATAAAAGTCCAGCATGCCAAGGAAACTGTGAAGGTCTTTAGCGGTGGTGGGTTGAGGGTACTTCTGCAAGTCAGAGATGCGTTCAGGCAAGGGTCGAGTTCCCTCTCACGAAACTTCATGGCCGAGGAAATGGACAACGGAAGCGCCGAGCGTGCTCTTCTGGACGTTGACGAGTAGGCCGTGGTCGTCGAGGCGTTGGAGAAACAGACGAAGGTGCCCGTGGTGTTCGTCGGCGTCGTGTGAAAAGACCAATATGTCGTCAAGATAGACGAAGCAGAAGTCGAGGCCGCGGATGACTTCGTCGATGAAGCGCTGAAAGGTTTGTCCAGCGTTCCTCAGGCAGAAGCTCATGAAGGGAAACTCGAACAAGCCAAAGGGAGTGATGATTGCCGTTTTCGGGAAGTCATCCGGATTGACGGGTATCTGTGTGTAGGCCTTCACCAGGTCTAGCACGGAGAACACGTGGCAGCCATGAATGCGATGGGTGAAGTCCTGTATGTGGTGGACGGGGTACCTGTATGGGATGGTGCGCGCGTTGAGGGCACGGTAGTCCCCACAGGGCCGCCAGCCTTCGGTCTTCTTCGGAACAAGGTGGTGTGGCGAGGTCCATGGACTGTCAGAGCGCCGGGCGATTCCTTCGTGGACCATGACCTCGAACTCTGCTTTGGCTATGCGCATGCGGTCCGGGGCGAGGCGACGGGCGCGACAGAAAACCGGGGGGCCTGAAGTGGTTCGGATGTAGTGCACGGTGGTGTGCTGCACTTTGCGTGGCAGTCCGCTGGGGCGCGTCAATCCTGGTAATTCGGCGAGGATGCCGTGGTACGGCGAGTGATTGTCAACACTGAGTACCTTGATGCTTGGCTGTTGTGCGGTCGTTCGCTGGCCTGGGGTGGAATGTCCCGCTGTCGCGTCGATGAGACGATCGTGGCGGCAGTCCGGCAGGAGGTTATAATGTGCCAAAAAGTCCGAGCCGATTATTGGTTCAGCGACGTCGGCGATGACGAAATTCCAATGAAGGTCGCGGCGTAGGTTCCCGAGCTGGATGTGCAGGCACGGCGAGCCGTACGTCTTGATTGTGGACTGGTTTGCCGCGCTGAGCTCGAAAGATGTCGGTGGGCGAGAACCTTGAAGATGGGATCGCGGGTAGCAGCAAATGTCGGAACCACTGTCGACAAGGAAACGCTGCTTCGTGATTGTTCGGTGACGAAGATGCGACGGCCTCCGGGTTGGCAGCTTGCGGCCGTCTCTACGAGCTGCTGTTGGCGTTTCTTGTTGACGGAGCAGGGCGGTCGACATTGCCGGGCTCTGTCGAACAGCCCATGGTAGTAACACCGGCCGTTCTCAGAATGCTGCTGCGACGAGGTGGTGTTATGGTCACGGCTTTGCGATTGGTATCGCTGACGCGTTGAAAGTCGTTCATCGAGGCGTTGCTGAATGGAGCCGAGTTGTCGAGCGATATCGTTAATACGGCGCGCAAGCTCTGCGGTGTTAAGCGGTGCGGCGACAGCGTGGGTGGTGGGCGACGACTGCGGCACAGAGACCTCGATGATGCGGTCAGCGATCTCGGCGAGTTCGTCGAGAGGTAGCGTAAGCTGAGCGTGCACAATTGCTTGGACGTGCGGTGGAAGTCGTTGGAGCCAAAGTACTCGCAGGAAAGAATCCTGGACTTCCATGCTGCCCGTGAGAGCGCGCATGTGGCGGAGCAGCTGCGAAGGTTTGCGCTCGGCAAGCTCTGCGGACTGGAGTTGTCGCACCTTCTGTTCATTCGAGGGTGACAGGCGGCGTATAAGTTCGGTCTTGAGGTGTTCGTAAAGATTGGCCGTCGGTGGGTTGGTAAGGATATCCCGCACTTCGTTGGCGTAGCAGGCATCCAGGTGGGCGACGACGTAATGGTAGCGGGTCCGGTCATGTGTGATGCGTGCCAGGGAGAACTGGGTCTCGACCTGGACAAACCAGACCTCGGGCGAGACCACCCAAAACGGCGGAAGCTTTACAGCAACACGCCAGGAGGCAGCGTGCGGGATGCCTTCTGTAGGAGCTCTGACGTCCTCAGCGGAGCCGGCAGGCACGGCCTCGGTTGTGGAGGCGTTGCGAGAATGCTGCTGTTGCTGGGTCTACAGTTCCTCTTGAAGTTGTTGCACTTGCTGGCGCAGAGCGGTGAGCGCTTCTGGGTCGGCCATGGCGGTGCGGTTAGTTCGGTTTCCGGGTCACCAGATGTGGGCTGCCGTGTCGACGAAAGGACGCATCCCAACATAAAACATAACGATAGTTTATTTAGCGAAGTAGCAGCAGCGGGGCGAGTATACCCCCGCGTCGCTCGAACGGTTAGAGGAAGACGGAACACTTCCGAGCTTGGCAGCTTGGTTTATAGCCACCATCGATGACGTAAGTCTCCGCGGTGACGCTGCGGTGGCGCTGTCCCTTATCAGAGGCGTGCTGCAGCATTCGGTCGTGTCACGCCGGGCTAGCTGGTGGCGAGGCGGAGGCTGCGCCGGTTTGTGCGCAGTGTGTCACCACAACGTCAAAGATGTTACAAAGACAGTGATGCCAGAACTCCCCGTCGATAAGATAGACAGCCGCCTGGTGCACATGTGGGAGGCTAAACGATCGTTACAGGCCAGGTGGAAGAAACAAAGACACAATAGGCAGTTGAGGAAACGCATTGCGTTACTCAACAAACAAATTGAAGAACACTGCAGAACTCTTAGTAAACAGCAATGGGACGAGATCTGCAACACAATGGACGGCCAGATTGACACCGGTAACACGTGGTGTTTGCTCCGGCACCAGCTAGACCACACCAAGAACAAGGCAAATGAAAGGGAAACCATGCGCAAGATAATACACACACACACGAAGGACGAGGAAGAAATCCTTTCCGAGCTCTGCGACAGATACGCCTCTGAGAACCCGGCTATTCGACACGTGGAATACACGGGAAAACCCAACCCGTCTTCTGACAGGGACTATGACGAGGCGGAAATCTGCGCCGCTCTGAAAAAGGTCAACAGCAAATCGGCCTCGGGACCGCACGGCGTAACCAACAAGGCCCTTCCAGTGGCGTAGCCAGGAATTTTGTTCGGGGGGGGGGGGGGGGGGGAGGAGGGGGGCTCGCATGTAAAATATATATATATATATATATATATATATATATTTTACATGCGAGCCCCCCTCCTCCTCCCCCCCCCCCCGAACAAAATGCGCTGAAAAGTGTTTCAGCAGATCCAGTGCTTTGTATGCGTAGAAAAGCGATGGACTAACGTGCGAAAATGTTTATTTCTTCCAACGTTTCGGCAGGAGGGCCTGCATTCGTCAGGGAATACAGGGCACAGGCAAAAACGTGCTTTATATACAAGAGTACAACGGAGGCCCCCAACACGTGCTTAACTATTGTCGTCATAGATATGGCCTTTATCATGTAGCTAGCAATAAACATAGGCACTTGTGCAATATGGTTATGAATGTATGAAAAAAAATGCGAGCAAGACACAGCCTGCAACAACAAAATAACAAAATGCGGGCTATGCGCAGGAACAGGCTTACTTGTGGACGCGAGAACTCGCGCAATGAAGGAATTCACTAAAAATAGCGCTGAAAATATATAGTCACTGCGGTGAAATTGTGCAACAAGCAAAGTGCACCAGGACGCGTCTAAAACGACCAACAGAAATAGGTGTAGAATAACAATATGTATATATATATATATATATATATATATATATATATATATATATATATATATATATGTATATATATATATAGTTGCAGCAATGAAATAACACTGGCCCCGGTAGAATAAGGAACAAAAGAGAGAAGAGAGTACGACGCACGTTGGTTTTGCACGGTATATTTTCTGACGTTTCGGCTGGTGGACCAGCCTTTGTCAAAGTAACAAGTACATGTCAACGCGTTTCCTTATAAATACGATTCACATGAGATAATATAGGATGGCGACGTAGATCAGCGATTATACAATTCATGGTGTGAAGTGTTCATAACGGTACAGTTAGATGTCATGCGGAAAAATAAAAAAAAAGTGAAAAAAAGATATATACATATAAATATAAAACACTAAAGAACAGAAATCCCTTCTTCGCGCACACAGCATAACTCTGTAAGAACCGGAGGTAGATAATAACAAAACTACAATGCAAACATGAAAATATCAAAGCGCCGCGTGATATTGCAGTCAGATGGTGCGTCACATACACAGCTCAGTGATTGTGATATGAATAAGATGAGTAGTTGATGCTTTTATTGGCGCGTGCGCGTTGAAATACAGTCTTGCATCCATGCTTATGGTAACGGCGGCGATTAATCAACGCAAGTAACTGTAAAACTTGGATACATAAATATACACAATCAAAGAGGCATTAGAGACGGTATCCAACAAGCTTAACCGATGACGCCACAGGCCGTAGGTTAAGGCTGATGATGCTTGCTGGGCACGCTAGAAAGGGTGCCTGTACTTTCGTTTATACCTGATGACACGGTGTTGAATTTATAGATGAGGTACGACTCGCGGATTTCACGATCGTGATGAGAATGAAAGCCTGATTCAAGTATAGTGACCCTGATTTTTTTCGAAAGAGTGCCCTGGTAAGCGAATATGTTTTGAAAGCGGAAGGTTAGGTAGCGTATTAGTATGCGATCTATGGTTGTTGAAGCGTATTCGGAACGACGTTTCTGTTTGGCCAATATACTGTTTTTGGCAGACGGCGCACTCGAGCATGTATATAACGTTAGAGCTATCGCAATTAAAGGAGCCGCGAACCTTAAGGGTGATGTTTGAAGACGTACTAACGGCTTCCTGGGTGGTTTGCATATGTAGACAAACCTTGCAGCGTGGTTTGTTGCAAGGTGCACAACCAGATGTTGTGGGTTCGTTTAATTTTGACGATGCTAACATATCGCGGAGATTCATCGAGCGCCAATAAAGTACGCGAGGTGGTTCAGGAAAGATATTTTTCAGATGCTCACTTTGGGCAAGGATGTTGTGGTGGCGTTTGAGTATAGAAAGAACCTTTGGCACTGATGCCGAGTAGGTTAATACGAGATTAGTGCCAGCACGTTGTTCAGGCAGACGGTTTCCACTAAGGATGTCGGCTCTATTCAATTGGTCTGCGAAAGTACAGGCACACTTTCTAGCGTGCCCAGCAAGCATCATCAGCCTTAACCTACGGCCTGTGGCGTCATCGGTTAAGCTTGTTGGATACCGTCTCTATAATGTCTCTTTGATTGTGTATATTTATGTATCCAAGTTTTACAGTTACTTGCGTTGATTAATCGCCGCCGTTACCATAAGCATGGATGCAAGACTGTATTTCAACGCGCACGCGCCAATAAAAGCATCAACTACTCATCTTATTCATATCACAATCACTGAGCTGTGTATGTGACGCACCATCTGACTGCAATATCACGCGGCGCTTTGATATTTTCATGTTTGCACTGTAGTTTTGTTATTATCTACCTCCGGTTCTTACAGAGTTATGCTGTGTGCGCGAAGAAGTGATTTCTGTTCTTTAGCGTTTTATATTTATATGTATATATCTTTTTTTCACTTTTTTTTATTTTTCTGCATGACATCTTTAACTGTACCGTCATGAACACTTCACACCATGAATTGTATAATCGCTGATCTACGTCGCCATCCTATATTATCTCATGTGAATCGTATTTATAAGGAAACGCGTTGACATGTACTTGTTACTTTGACAAAGGCTGGTCCACCAGCCGAAACGTCAGAAAATATACCGTGCAAAACCAACGTGCGTCGTACTCTCTTTTGTTCCTTATTCTACCGGGGCCAGTGTTATTTCATTGCTGCAACTATCTATATATATATATATATATATATATATATATATATATATATATATATATATATATATATATTAGAGAGAGAGATGCTCATTTGCTTGTTACAGCACAAAGTCTGTTAAAAACTGTGATCTAATGAAATGAATAGTTTTTGTTTTCCTTTGCACTTCTCATTGTTCACAGCACCTGTCCGGTGAAACATGCCCGCTTGCCATTGCGGAGGAAACAATTAAAAGTATTTTACATAGGGCTGCCCAAGAGAACTAACGACAGTCTATGCCACTCTGGAAACGCAGTACATTCTTTGGGACCCATTCGCAAAAGTGAACGTTGTTTAAGTGGCATTCTAGTACTACCGAAGCTCAACATTTCGCGCTTAATTCTACTGACATGACGATGCTGCATCACACGTTTTCTGAGAAGAAGGCCCTCATAATTTTCCTCTCCAGCTGTTCACCTTGAACAATAGTCCCACCAGGATCTATCACGCACGGCAGTCGACATATATTTTTGCAATTACTGGCAATAAATCTTACTACGACTTTGGACTGTGATGGATGGATGGAAAGTCCTTTATTGAAAAAGAGGGAGGTGCAAGACCTCTGTGGGGATAAGCATGGCTTTCAAATAATATTAACATTGCATAGTGTCGTAGGGTTGCACTTAGTCACAATCACTTGTACTGAGGCTATGTGTGGTCAGTACTGTGGTTGTCGGACCTCCTAAACCACTCTGATCAGGCCGCTCTGACTGCCATATTGCGCAAATAATAACTGCGTGTCCGGGTCTGTAAGCAGCGCTTCACGAAAATTTGTGCACTCCAAAGCCTGTATGGCCATTCGCCCTTTATCAAAAGCGGAACATTGCCATAACAAGTGGTGAAGGTCTGCGCGGCAGCGCAGCCCGCAGTGATTGCACGTCACAGTCGCAATGTCCGCTGGTCGCCATTTAGCTATAGAATACGGTGTGTATGCAGAATTTGCGTAGACCTTATTGATAAAGACTTCCTGAGAGAGCGATAGCGGACACTTCCTGGAAAAGAGGACTGGTGGGGTAACGTGCGTAATGCATTTTTTACTAGCATGACGTAGGGACGTGCGCACGTAGTGCATTGTGGCTACCGAGGGAGCCATTTGACTTAAGAGCTCATACGGGAAAGCTTCATGTGGGAAAGTTCGTATACTTACGTTACAATCACTAGATCATTTAAGTTCAGTCATGCGAAGAAGCCATTTAGAAAACACAAATTTACTACTGGAGATATAAATTATAGTAGAAAATAATGCACTAAATTTAAACCTGACTATATTTTGCTGTGCATTTGCACGCTCCCGTTTTTCCGCTCGTGTTTGGAGATCCATCTACATAATCGATCGAGCAGAATTCACTACAAACGTCAAAATTATCGTAGTTTTGTGAAGCTAATTGATCAAAATATGTTGAAAACGATGATGGAATCAATTTTTCATACTGTGTGCACATGTTTTTTTTACCCGCTATACTTCCCACAGTTAGAATACGCTCACCCGCGAAATCTGCCGGCTTACTATTGAAGAAAACAATAACAAAGGACAGCGTTACGTCTAGCAGACTTACATACATATATAAGCTTTGTCATAGACACAGTGATCAAGTTTACCTTCTGGTAGTGCACATTGTAACGCAATACTACGTATGTTTGTCTACCCGCCAGACAGTTTTATTCATCTTTCCACCTGACACCCCACTAAAAATATACTGCTACGCTTTTTTATTAGAAAGTGCAACTAATAGCATTTATTTGCATGAAAAGTAAGCAAGCGTTCACACTGATGGCGAACATTAATAATGCGTGGTGCATGCATTGCTGAGATGAACTGCCGGCGATCGTAATTATGACCTGCTTCTCTGACCGCAAAAGAGTGACTGGAACCATAAGTCAAACGTAAAATTTCCTTTGGAATATAGGATGCTACCTGATGCTACTTAGACGACGCGATGTTTTGCGAATGAGCCCCTATCATACTGCTTCATTTCCGGAATTGTATAGACATCCATTCACATGCTTTATGAGATATTAACTTTTTACGCAGGACCTTTCAACACCACTTACCCCAAAACATTACGCTACTGAGTCACGAGACAACGTAGCTCACATGGAATATGAGCTACGGTTGTGGTTCTATGGAATACACATTAAATGTATATTTTTGTTGACCTCGTGATACTCGTATTTATAAAAGACAAAAAAATACAAAGCAAACAAAATTTTCAAAACGCAAGCCGCCGCAGTGGTACAGTAGTTATGGTGCTCGACTGCTGACGCGAATGATGTGGGTTCCATCCCGGCCGCGGCGGTGGCATTCTTATGGAGACGAAATGCTTGACGCCACTCTAAGTGCGCGAGCCTCCTTGATTTAAGTGCTTGTTAAGCAACACAAGCGCGAGAAATTTTCATAGTCCTCCACTACGAAGTGCCTGATAGCCATACCGTGGTTCTGGGGGCGTCAAACTCCACAAATTATTATTAATAGTAGTATTGCAAAACGCCGGGCTAACTGAGCTCGAAATAACAGCGCGATAGAAATGGAACTATTCGAGGCAGATCATATATATGTGGCGCTTTTGTTCTAAAAAAGCCAAGCCCGCTTTAAAGGGACTGTCTACCGTCCTTCATCACTTTTCTGTTTTGTATCGCAATAAAAAGCGTACGGTCTGAAGTGTCGAACCTTGCAGCGGTTTCTCTGGAAAGTGAGTAGCAATTTTTAAAACAGAATTTTGCGATATGCATTCGGTCCTCTTCCATTGGTGTGATGAATGCCCACAACACTGGTTGGTGGAGGCGATGACGACTGTAGTGCCGGTGAAAATCGAAAACTGAAAGCGCGCGCTCTTTTTGCAGACTTCATCAATTTTTGTTTAATAATAAAACAAATACCGTAGTGGTCATTTGAAGCACGCATATTATCAGATAAAGTATTATTACCACGGTTTCTCCAGCTCTGTTTAGTCTGCCTGAAAAACCACCGTAGTCGAAAGGAAAAGTTGGTCTGTTCCAGCAACACTGGTGCGCCGGCGTTGTGAAACGAACTGTAGTGGTTCCACTCATGACAACCGTGGTACTAAAATGAACATGAGAAGTGCTTCACAAAACAACAGAAGGTTCCTGCTGTCCTTCAGTTATGTTTCGGTGTTCTGTCTTGTATATGCGATATGAGAGCCAGCATGGATGCCTTGGTGAAGCGGAACGTGATGGCAAAATCTTCTTCAATGTATCACCTCGGTGACTGGTGTGCACTTTAGTCATGAGGACTCGTGCTACGTTACTATACTCCATCTCACAACTACCTTGCAGCACTGCCAAAGCTACGAGGCGTACACAGGCAGTATCCTTGCGCAGCACATAATATAGTACCGGGCGTAATTGTTTCATTGTCAACAAGGTACAAGGGCTTTCAATTTGCTTCTTGCATGATCCGTTATAGACGTCAGACTCTGCCCAGGCGGCGCTGCGAAAAACGCCGCCACCAGCGCTCTCGTCGCCGGCCTGGCCATAACTGGGTAGTGCAAAGAGAGCCGTCCGCAAGCGAATGTGCGTAGGCCATTATAGAACCCCCCTCTTCCGCTCGGGTTGAGGGCTGTTTCCTGAAAATCAAGGACCTGGAAAGCTTCTTCCTTCAACCCACCCTCGCTTCACAAAAGTAGGAAGCTCATCAAAGTGAACTGCGGCTACAATGCAAAAGATGTTTCAGCTATTTCGGCGTGCTGCAACTCGCAAGCGAGCATCGCATGACATCGAGTTCAAGGCACTCCGACGCGTGTGCTGCAACGCCTAAATGCGTTAAATTTGGGCATATACATAATGCCAAAGCGATGAAGTATGTACACGAGCAATGTTTCTTACGATCAGTGGTACAAAGCTCGCTTTATCAGGCATGAATAGTCCCGGCGATTTTCGCCTTTGCAGTTGCATTCTCAATCCATATCTCGCTTCCTGTGCGTTGAACTGTTTTATTACGCATCCTCGAATGTACTGTTGACGGTTGTCTTCCGTTTGTATGTACTGCAAATGGGGATACGTGCGTGTCCACTTTCTCGGTGTACAACGAAAGGCAAAACCGTTGCCTCCGAGATAGCTCCGCCAATCGCGGAGACCACGGGTGAGAAAAACCTGACGGTGGTCACGACCTAAATTTTGCGATTTACTTATATGACGCACGTGTTAGCATTTGCTAGCCAGCACTTCGAACCTTCAATGCGTACGCGCGCGATGCTGTGTAATGACGACCAGTTAAGATTATGGGTGGTCGCGGAGGGCGCGATGTTTATGGCGCGCTTCACCAGTCTGCATTTAACTGCTGCATGGCGCGCACCGCGGTCTGAGGCTCTGCCAAGCTTCATAGTCAAGGTTACCACGGTTCTACGTCAAGGCTACTCAAAACACTAACATGAGACCCACATTATCACACTTTCTCATGCGACCGCCTGTGGAGAACGCGAGTAATTCGCTTACCCAGCACGTTCGCAACGGCCCGTATCCAGAGCTCTCGCCGTTCTGCTTAGTGCAACAGCTACGGAAATCGGTAAAGCAAGTCCTTTTCGTCCCTGGCAATTCACAAGCGCAACAGTAGCTTCGACTGAAGCCTTTCTTCGTAGGGCGCGGAGCTGTTGCGTCTGCTCTTGTTTTCGCCGTCGTTCTAGCGCGCACTTCATGGCGGTTCGGTTGCGCGTCCGACTAGCGGAGATAAATTCGTAGCTCTTTTTCTGAGTGTTCAATGCGCCCACACACCAAATATTTAGGTTAATTGTTGTTTCCAACTCGCTAGTTGCACCCGGTTGCACAGCAAACTGTGCAAGGGAGCCGGACTTTGCACTACCCAAAACTGCTCCGACAGGTGGCGCTACGTGTCCGCAAAACTCCAGAGTCTGACGTCTATAACGATAGATGTTACGTTAGGCCCTTCATGAATGCACTTCGCATTTTCTAAAATATTATAGGCGGGTAACCGTAATAGCCACCCTAACCGCGATGACGCACAGCAACATGGCAGCCCCCATACACCCCAGGCCGCCCGCTTCCATCCTAATTCATGCTTCTTACTGGCTCTCTGCCCGGAGAGCAAGAAATGAGTGGTATAATTCTGTCATCGCTTAGTCTCATCTAACGCTGAGGACAAAGCATCAGGTATCTTTTTTCACTATTATTTAGATCGCTCGTTTGTTTTGATGCTGCTAAGACTACCAAGGCAGTGCCGAGCGGTAAAAGTGGTTTGATGGCAACTGAACAGATGGCACTACAACATTAGCGCCGGTGATGTGTTGACGATGCGAAAGGCCTTCAATGCGTATATTGTTTTCGTGCCAATAATTTGCTGGTCCACTCAAGAACGGTACGTGATGGCCGCTGAAAGTGCGTTGACTGAATCTGCGGAGCGTTTTAGGTCAAACATCCAGTATTTTCCGAAAGAAGCAAGAGTAGCAGCGTAATGCATTTGGTGCTGTAAAAAAAAGAACCCGGTGAAAGCGCCAATATGAACGCTGTTAAAAAAGAAGAACCGCTTTGCTCACAAACGCCAGCGAACGCTGACCATCAAGGAAACGGCGAGGTGGCGTTCCCGAAGAGGTTTTTGCTTGTTATATTAACTGCGGGGAGCAGCTGTCGACAAGGTACGCGAGCCAACGCCAGAGAGATGAAGAGCAGACGACACGACGCGGATGAACATGTCTTGAGGGGCTTTCGCCTTTCCTATTGGCTAACAAGCCCTGCAGCTTCCACAGTGCTGCACTGCTGAGATGGAGTATAGAGTACGTTGTACTCACGGGCATGGTTCGAAAATTGCCTGAAGTCAGTCGTGCTGCTATTCGTGAAAGACATTCTTTTGTTCTAATGAGCGGCGCCGGGCGCACTGCTCGCGTTTCTCCGCCGTAGGCAGGCAGGCGAACGCGACGCCGGCAGCGCCACCGAGCGCCTCTCTGAACGCGTGAAGAAAAAAGCAATAATTACTCTCTGGTGCAACCTAAAGCTGCCTCAAGTGCGTAAAATACAATTTCAAGTTACACATGTTTGTTTTCAAGTAAAATGAGTCTACCTGCGAGGATTTCTTGTCCTGACAGTAGACTGAACCACATCGCTGTTTGGTTACGCTAGCGGTCATTCTTTGTCGACTTTCGACGTCAAATTAAAATTATAATTCCTTTTTTGTGAAACAAAAGCATGCTCATTGCCGGCGATGTGATGAACGCTCTTCTGATTTTCGCCACAATCAGAAAAATTTTTCCGAGCGGTGGACAGTCCCTTTAACTGAAACTGAAAAAAACGAAGTTTTTTGCTACGGACAATATGGTCGGGCCAGCTCCAACATTTTTTCACCAGTGCGCTCATGTCACCAAAATACCTCGAATCTTTATTGCGGCTAAAATTTATGTAGCCTACTATCGTCAGTATTCCAGAGTAAAATTTGTATTTGGCTTTTAGAGATGGTAACATTTCATTTGGGCTTGACTTAGCTCGTAAAAGAAGTCTAAATCGCAGCAAATGAACGGTACAGCAATATTTTGCGACAACATTAACACCATGCTTGTGCTTCCGTCGGTGCTGCCTTTTGTTGCATTGGTGTAACGACGATAATTAGACTTGTAGAGTCAGTGGTGCTGTTTCCATGGAAAATGCGCACCATTCTGGACTTCCGGCAGCGTTTTGTCGTTCTTGGCATCTTGAGGGCCTTCAGAAAAATGCTTAGTTTGTTTGTTTGTCTGTTCGTTCGTTTATTTATTTGTTTGTTTGTAGCCTGAAAACTGTTTCAGCTCCTCTTCGTGTTCTTACCTCATTTGATTTCACGCCATTTCGTATCGCTTATTCAAGGAATAAAGCGGTGCCCAATATCTCCATTTCAGTTGTCTTCTATTTCAAATATACTGTGTCGGAGTGAAAGTAGGCCATGATATGCAGCGCAAAGGTTCTCGAATGACAGCATTATAGGAAAAGAGTAGCTACCTGGGCTGGTTGGTATTGCAGTTTGAAAAGAAATATAGTTTCTTAGTGCGCAGAACGCTATATAGTTTCTTCTGGCGCATGCGCCATTATTTCCTCCCCCCCCCTTTTCTGTGTGTCATACTCTCGCCCTCTTGATTGTATATATATTCCCGCCAACCTGTGCAATAAAGTGGTTGTAAGTGTGCGCTCTTTCCTATCTGACTCCTTTCTAAAACGTTCTGCGCACTAAGAAACTATATTTCTTTTCAAAATTATAGGAAAGCTACTAGGACCTAAATGAAACAGATTAGACCCGGTCACGTTGGTTGTTTTGGTCGTGTTTGTTGAAGCACCACTGACTCAGTTTGATCCAAGCAGATAAGGGATTTCGCTGATTTTTTAAAATTCAAAACTGCCTTTTTGAGTTGACGTTACTATGAGGAATTGTCGCATTTTGATTCCAATTCGTCCAAAAGAGAACTGTACTTTGGCACGTTTTACGCTCCCATGAAATTTAGCCCTTTTTATGATTTGGTTCTTTAAGAACAAACAACGCCACATATATAGCATAGGACAGTCATCATGGTTTGGCCGTAAGAGGGCTGTTCAAAGCACTATCGCCGTTAGAAGTAAGTAATTTTGGCAAAGCAGGATTGCTAGTACATTATAATTTCCTTAGCAGCGTCGTCGATGTGGATTCGCTTCTCGGACAGAGAAAAAAAATTTCCGTGTGTTCCAAAGATTGACCTCAAAAATGTCAGCTCACTGGCAACACTGAATACATCAAAGCAACTTTGAAGTCAGAGTGGTCAGTTGAGGAGTGAATCAAGGGTGCTCTCCCCCCCGCCCTCACTTATCCACTGGGGGGATGCACCCCCCGCTGATCGGCATATCCTAGCAGCCCAAATTAGTAGATGCATTTTGCTTTAAGAATATGGTGCATTGCCGGGACAAAACACGTGGCCCGCGGACCCTTTGCTAGCGGCCCGCGCCTCCAGACAAAATAGCCTTGCGAGTTTGCTAAATAGTATTCATTATTATTTTCTCGCCTACTACGTATAATAGCTCTTTGTTCAGGCAAGCTACAGAGACGGGACTGGTCTCAAGTGTTTTGTGCGTGTGCGCGAGGCACCCCATGCGCTCATGATAAGTTACAACATCACCGTGAAACGAAAACTCCATATTTCACAGTCGGCGTCCAGATTTTAGTAATTCTGAAAATCAATATCCATATGTTTTCCGAGACCTGACGTCAAATGCCCTTCTGAAATGACACATGCAGGAAAGGATTATTTTTATTCCTTCAAGAGGCAACGTTTGGTGACATTTTGATGCAAACTCTCAGCCCCCCGCCCTCCCCCCGGAATCCACCATCTTCACTGTCCTCCCAGCGCTTGTGGGACTAAATTTCGTTTTTCTAAACCTCAACTAACTGCGGCCAGTTAGTTGAGGTTTGTTGGAGGCCCCTTCTATATCTTAATCCAGAGCGTCCTGCGTGTCAGCAATAGTTACTCCTTCGCTGTGACACGGCTAAAATGGCAATACAAGGCACTACGCCTTCTTTTGCAGAATATTTCTTATGGTATAATGTTCTGCACAGCCAGATGCACGACCGCCAGGGGTCCGCAATGTTCACACCGAAGTGTCTTTTCGACTGCGAAAAGCAATTTTTAAAAAATCTAGGATGATTTCCGGCGCAGCTAGCTCTTTTGGTCGGCGATACATCACAATACGAAAAAATTCGGGGGGCTGAAGCCCCATAAGCCCCTCCCCCCCCTGGCTACGCCCCTGGGCCCTTCGTAACTTGGACAACGAGACCACCTCCGAACTGACCAAATACATAAACGAATGCTGGACCCGAGGATCCATGCATGATCAATGGAAAAAGAGCAAAAATAGTGCTCATCCCCAAGCCCGAAAACCCGCAAATCTTGCCAACCTTCGCCCCATATCCCTTACGCCATGCGTCGGAAAGTTGATGGAACACGCCTTCCTCAGTCGCATCAACGTACATTTGGACGACATCGACGCGTACCTGGACAGCGTGCTCGGGTTTCGAGCTCATCTTTCCACGCAGGATGCAATGTTGCAAATCAAACACCAGATACTTGACAACAAACAAGAGGTACCAGGGCCATTCTAGGATTGGACCTCAAGAACGCTTTCGACACCACAGCTCACGTAGCCATACTACGCAAGATAGCCGCACTAAATATAGGCAACCGAGCGTACAACTACGTTAAGGATTTTCTCACAAACAGGAGTGTCTTCTTAACACGGGGCAAACTCGCATCCGAGGACAGGGAGCATTGGCAGCGTCGGCACCCCACAAGGCTCCGTCATCTCGCTGATGCTCTTTAATCTCGTTATGATCGGCCTCCCCGAACACCTAAACGCCATAGAGCTAGGGAGTGCATCACGCCATATACGCCGACTACATTACGATTTGGGTATGCAAGGGAAATGACGGAGAAATCGAACAGTGGCTACAGACCGCAGTTGACGCAGTGGAAGAGTACTTTATAGAAACCGGTCTCGTCTGCTCGTCAGAAAAAATCTGGAACTTCTCCTATACCACCCGACGCTAAAGGGAAGACCCCCCAAGTGTTCCATCCGACAAGCAGAGTACGACGAAATTTGCGTACGCACCAAAGAAGGACAAGAAATCCTAGGGTCAAGCAGGTTAAGGTGCTCAGACTTATTATAGAATCGAACGGTGCCAACGGAGCAACGATCAGGAATCTGGAGACTAAGGTCACGAACACGATGAGGCTCATCAGAAGAATCCCCAACAGACATCGGGAAATGAAGGAGGCCAGTGTCGTCAGACTCATACATTCCTTCGTGATTAGTCATATTACCTACGTGGCCGCCTACCACAATTGGTACGCTGCTGAAAAGACCAGGCTCAACACTCTAATTAGGCGAACACACAAGATGGCGCTAGGCCTTCCAGATAGCACAAACACGGCACTTCTACTACAGTTGGGCATGCACGATACACTTGAAGAGCTAATAGAGGCACAACAAATCTCGCAGCTCGAGAGACTAACCAGGACACGAACGGGCAAGAGCATCCTGGACATACTCGGGATAGCCTATCACAAGCAGCACGGCGACAAGAAATCCCTCCCCAGCCCGATCAGAGAGAAGCTCCGTGTGGCTAACATACCCAAGAACATGCATCCCGAACTAAATCAGGGTCGAAGAGAGAGTAGAGCCAGGTCTTTACTACAAGCCTTCGGTAGGGACAAGGAAGCGCTGTTCGTAAATGCGGCAGAATACGCGGATCGACGTGCCTTCGCAGTGGCAGTCCTCAATTCTGACAAACAATTGGTCAGCTCGTGTAGTGTACGCGGCAGAAACCCTGAGGTAGCGGAAGAAGTGGCGATAGCCCTAGCCATCGTTAGCCCTAGTTGCCGATATATTCTAAGTGACTCGCAGACGGCAGTCAGAAATTATGCACAAGGCAGAATTTCGCCAGAGGCCACGGCTATCCTCACCGTCAACGCCAACTATATAACCTCCGAAGAGACGGAAGAACGACATGTTATATGGTTCCCAGCTCACACGTCCCCCCCCACACCCCCGTACCCAACCTCAATGGGGAGGTCCATCGCGTATCGCGAGGTCTCACGTTCCGCGCCCGCGTAGAAAGACCCTCTCCAGAGGAAGGACATCCAGCGGAGGGCTGCACAGAGAGGGGATAGAATGACCCGGTATTGTGATATAACGAAATTTTATCAAAAATCCAGGCGTATCTATCCACCGCCAAGCCCCAAAATCGACAGATCCAAAGCGGTAGATTGGAGGCAATTGCAAACCCAGACCTTCCCCAACCCCGTTCATCTCAGGGAGGATATACCCAGACATTTATCCAGATGATACCTGCAAATTATGCGGCTGGACTCACGCATCGCTCAGGCACATTCTCTGAGAATGTGCTACTATAGGCAAAGAAGGTGCGGCGCGGTGGACGGCCGCGCTGCGCAGCTCCAAGCTCCAGGATCAACTGTGGGCCATCCAGCAAGCCCATGAGGCGGCGAGGAGACAGAGTCTCCAGTCCTTCCTCGAGGGTGGCCTAGGCCCAGGCCACGAATTTGCCGGAGTTTTTTAATAAAGTTGTTACCACCACCACCACCAAGTCATATTTTTGGTAAGAACATGCACACATTCTTTCTATACTCCATCTCACAACTACCTTGCAGCACTGCCGAAGCTAGGAGGAGTACACAGGCAGTGCCCTTGCGCAGCACATAATATAGTTCCGGGCTTGACTCTCATTATCACGAGGTGCAAGGGCTTTAGCTGTGTTTCTCGCATGACGCGTTACAGGGATACGTGGCACGTTTGGCACTTCACGCATGCACTTCGAAATCTGAAATAATGCAGAGATTACCGGCTGGTAACCGTAATAATCACCCTAACCGCGATGACGTAAAGCAACATGGCAGCCCCCCTACACCCCAGACCACCCGCTTCCACCCGAATTCATGCTTTTTACTGGGTCTCTGCCCGGACAGCAAAAAATAAGTGACATAATCTGTCATCACTTAGTCTGATCTAACGCTGAGGGCAAATCATCAGGTATCTTGTTTCGCAATTATTTATATCACTCGTTTCTTTTGATGCTGCTAGGACTACCGAGGCGGCAGCGAGCCGTAAAAGTTGTTTGATGTTAACTGAGCAGATGTCGCCACGACATTAGCGCCGGTGAGTCTTTGACGATGCGAAACACCCTGAATGTCTATATTGTTTTCTGTGCCAATAATTTGCTGTTCCACCCAAGAATGGTACGCGATTGCTGCTGAAAGTGCGTTGACCGCGCTGCCAAAAAAGAACTCTGTGAAAACGCCAGTATGAACGCTGTTATAAAAAGAACCGCGTTCCTCACAAACGCCAGCGAACACGCCCTGCACAAGTGGGTTTCTGAACATAAAGAAACGGCGAGGTGGCGTTCCCGCAGAGGTTTTTGCGTTTTGTGTTAACTCGAGGGAGCAAGTATCGACAAGGTAGGCGAGCCGACGCCAAAGCGACGACGAGCTGTCGACGTGACGCGGATGAACACGTCTTGAGGGGCTTTCGCATTTCCTATTAACTAACAAGCCCTGCAGCTTCCACAGCGCTGCAAGGTACTTCTGACATGGAGTATAAATGTTTGATGAACGCGCGCACGAACAGATGGGTTCATTGCACCTGCAAGACATGGCGATACAGCTGTCATATCTTGAGTACAAGTTTTACAGAAGTAATAAACAAATAGGCGAAAATCATGAAAAGCACCGCAGAACAGTAAAACTGCAGTAAACGCACAGGTGCACATGCAGTGGTCGACGCAGTGCGGCAGTATAGTTGCCGTAGTACTTGACTCCGGATGGCATGATCTGAAAAAAAAGAAAAAAAAAGAAAAATGTTGGTTATGTCTTCTCTCCCGCCTTAGCACAAATTTTCTCCGACGCACTTCACATCTCCCTTTCGCGAAAAAGTCACGAGCAGTTGCCGCAGCTAAAACAAATCAATTTTCGGTGCCATGCATGCGTTACTGAGGCAGTCGTGTTTATTCAGAAGATTACGTCGTAGCCTCAGCTAACAAACATTTTTTTCGACTCACAAGTCCTCTCTAATTGCGCTCGTAACAAGAGCTTCAAGTAATCTGCGAACGCTACAAATAATGATGTTCAGCAAAACTGCACTCTTCACACAATTTCACACAAGCATGCATTCAATTCGAACTACGTGTACCGGCACAAAGAAAACCTAACGACGCAAGCGGCGACTCACTTTCTCGCGCCAAGAAACGATTTTCTCGCAGACATGCTTCTTTCAAGGCTCGCCACTCTTGCAAGCAAACTTGGATATATTCTTTTAGTATTCTGTTGAATCTTTCAACTTGCCCATTGGCTTGTGGATGATACAACGCAGAAAAGGTATGCTTGATCCCCCTAGTTTGCAACAACTGCTCCAACTCGTGCGGCCCATGGTCGCTGACCTCGTCAGGGTAGCCTTCACGGCTTAACACGCTCCGCAGGAAACATGTTATTCTTGCAGTGGTGACTTTGTGAGTAAAGCAGACTTGGGCCATTTGCTGTGGTAGCCCACCGGCGTAATTTCAAAATGACATTCAGATGTTGCGTTTGCAAAGGGACTCACAGCATCTATGCCCAAATTTTTTCCATGGTACCACCGGAAATTCCCGGCGTTCTCTTTTATTCTCTTCTTTTTTAATAAAGACAACAGTTTCTAGTTCAGCGCTTGTCCTGTGTCCTCCTTCATTTTGTGTATCGTCTTTTTGCGCTGCGTTTTAAACCATGAAGTTCAACTGTGACTGTTGTTAGTTCACGCTTGTCCTGTGTATAGGTGCATGTTCTTGTCAAGCATCCTTCTTTGCGCTTCAGCGGCGCACTACAAGTATCGAGCTGCTTGTCGTCCTTCGGGTGATTTTCCAATTTCTTGCTATCGCATTCATTGCTTCGCCCTTGCGGCGAAACTGTGACTTTTTTAAAAGCGAAGCTCTTAAAGGTCGAGGTAAAACGTCGGGTGTCCGCAAGAAACCCTCCGCGCCGTTGCTTATCAGCCACGCCCCCCAGACGGAGACAGTCCGCGCAGCCGCCGCGCCGAGTTTTGCGGCGTGGCGCGAGCCGATTACGAGCGACGAAAAGCCTGCACTTCAAGCGGGGGGTGCCACAGCCAGCTTGCACGTTAGTTTTGGCGCTGGACTTTGGGCCTTCTTGCATGGCCTGTGACATACCGTGGTTCGACTGTGCTTTGTCTACGCCAAGGAAAGACGTAACATCAGCCAAGAAGGCCACGTTAAGCCCCTAAGATCAACCTGTTTCTTAAGCTTTATACGGCTAGCGCATACGTCTCCCTTTTATTTTCCCTTTCTATTCTTTTTTTAATATTTCTTTAATCATTGTCATTTTTATTTTTTATTTTTTATTTTTTTGTTATTACTTTCTTATTTTCTAATTTTATGTTGCGGCAGCGCGACTTGCAGCTATATTCAGCCATTTAGGCTTCTCTTTTATTTCTTCTCATCGCATTTTCACTTTTTCCTAATAGTTGCTTATTGTTATTTTTTGTTTCGGCGGCGAGGGTTTCAGAGCAATTGAACTGCCATCGGCAAAAGAAAAATAACGTCGCATGGCTCGAGACACGCGAGACAGGAGCCTAGGGCGAGGGCCCTCAAGAGACGACGCACAATGCAGCAAGGGTCGCCTAAGTAGGCGACACAACGGCGCACTCGTGCAAAGTGGGCTCAACTTTCTACACTTCCTGCGCCCCTGTGGCTTGCGTATGAGTTCGGTCAACGCCGCAGGCATTTCCATTGCCATTATTTTCAGGTCTTAAGTACGTTCTCTCGTGTTCACCAAACATTATATTGACAGAAAAAAAACAGGAAGAGTTGCTTTAAAGTGCAAATTTGTACATTTGCGTGCTTGTACTCGTCGTAGTACTGCGACGCCCACTCCTACCTTTCTATTTTCGGGTTACCGTCTCATTGCAGTGTAATCGCTGCCTTGCGCAAAGCGCGCCCGTACGACTGGGAACTATCTAGGTAATGTTAGAACCTTCCGATCAGATTACGTGCTCAACGCGAACATCGGAGTTAATTCTTGAACTTACGCGGCCGCTAGCGATAACGCTGGAATCTTCGGTGATACATGTATAAAAGGCGACGCACTTCACCGCTTGTCAGTTGATCGACGGCCGACGATCTGTTCGCCATCAGTGCCAGTGTGTATTGCTGTAATCTGTCTTTCCGTTCACCGCCTACAACTTCGGCCAAATAAACAGTTTCATCTTGGACATACCGATTGCTGCCTTCGTCAACGTCACGACCACGTGACAGTATTGTTCCCGGCGAAAGCAATTATCGTAAAAGTTCGTCTAAATGCACGCTTAAGGCGGGTTTTCGCACGCAACAGTTTCTTCAGCACTAAAGGACACAGGACGCGAGGCAGTCATTGAAGGAAGACTGGTGCACTCAGAATGTGTCCTGGAGACGGCACCCATTATCTCCGCCTTCTTGCACCTGGCGTAGGACGCCCGACAATGACGATTTCCCCTTCACTGCCATCTTAGTAACGCCATGCTTGAACGCCGCGCTCAAGAAATATTGTCCGCACAAGACGGAGGAAAGCCTCAATAGGCAACTAGGAGGCCTCAAGTTGTCGAGCTTACCTGAGAACCATTTGGCGAGGCTGGCGGAAAGGTTTCTGCAGGACTTGAAAGCGCAGGAAAGAGGCTCTGAGCATGGTTGGGGCTCGAAGTAACTGTCTGTCGCCAGCATTCCATACCTACACGGTGCCTCACATCCTCTTAAGAAAGTGGGAGCAAGGTATGGATGTAATGCTCTATTTTTGGCTGGCTACCATTTGGGCCGCGTTTGCGCGGCTATAGAGAGGAAGATCGAAGGGGAGGAGCAAGGCAAGGGTGTTTGTAAGGTCAAGCTCAGGGCCAAGGAGTTCAATGCGCTCCTGGTGTAGTGTACGACATTCCCCTTTCGGGTTGGAAGCGTTGTGTCGATAAAAGGCTATTCTATCGTAATGCTTCGCTGAAGGGACAGCCGACTTTTAGATGCGAAGCAGCTTATGGTGGAGTTCAATCCGGTGGTGGTGTGTGGCCTGACCACCCTTACTGCGCATGCGCAAACCCTCGCCTCACACCTCCTTTCCTACGCTCCCCCTCGCTCTCTTCTAGGCATCCCTCCCTGCGGCGTCCCCACCCCCACTGCGCATGCGCGTCCCCTCCCCTCTCTCTCCTCTCCTACGCTCCCCCTCTCTCGCCTTCGCAACGGCGACGCAGGCAGCGTCTGCAAGCGAGTTTCTTGATTGAAAAAACCGACTGCTCACGCTGCACAACCGTTCACTGGCCACCCCGTATATATAGGCCCTGGATCTTGACCTGCAAGGTAATGCTGTGGGAGATTTCTCCTGTGCGTTGTTGAACAATAAAAATTCGCAGCGTGCGCACTAACTAAAAGCGGACTCCGGGTCTCTGTGTCCAATCGGAGTCTTCTGTCTCTCATTGCCCATTAGCAGCGATTGGCACGTTCCAGTAGGAAACACTGGTCCACCACTGCGTGCTTCGCGCCTCCCCAGGTTTCTCTCCTGCGCAACGCCGCGATGAGCGCCAGCGTCAACGCCGCCGCCAGTGTAAGCGTTAGCGCCCGCTGCTTCGCATGTACACATGGTTCCCTTTAGCGGGAGATGGTGTAATTTTTTATTTGCACTCTAAATAATGTCGCTGCGTACCCTTGTTCGCTGATACGACAGTGCAACCTAGGTTCAAGGAAAGGGTAGCGCGTAAAATTGCAGGTAGAAGCGTATCTCATCAACAAAGTAGATGATTCATGTGTCGCGAAATCCTCGGTGACGTTACTTGCCGCCGAGTTCGACTTCCTGGAAGCGCGTCATCGATGCAATCTTTGTCTGCTTATGGTTTTTTAGCACATGTTCATCTAACCACACATTTATATCTTTGTTGTTTCAATAAATTCTGAGTTGAATGTTTGCGCCGTGTTTCATGTGCCTTTCTCCTGTGTTGTCGTTCTTTTGCGCATCACCGTTCTAAGATGAGTTACAAACTCGCCCAGCAGTCCGTGCACCTCCAGAGGAGAATATTCTGTTGAGTAAATGATTGTTTACCTCCTCAGCAGCATTTTCCTGAGGAACAATATCTTTGGATGATGCAGATGCATCTGTACATTTTACGGCGAATTGTTTGAAGACACTGAAGCAGTTTAATGAAGAGAGTTTCTTATACAGGTCATCAAGAAGGCGGCATCCAAATTTTTTATTGTCCGAAAGTTCCGGTTGGGTGCTTAATATTTTTCTTAAGCTTGTTCAGATAGCGCCTAAACGCTCTCTTTCTTTGAGCTGTGCAACTGAGCCATAAATCTCCAGGGAGTACAAGAAGCGAATACATGCTCACATTGGCTCGTCGGGTAGAGGACTTCCGGGCAGTCGATGACACGACTGATGGACGTGAAAGCTGATGCGCTGTTGTGATTTCAATCTTAGAGTTCGCGCTGTAACTTAACCAATTAAGTTACAGCGCGCGCTTATTCTGGGGGAGTTTAAAGAAATCCTGAAGGTGGGGTTTATTTTCATTGCATTTCAGAAGAGTGCATTTTAGAGACATGCGTTCACTGATGCATTTTTGTTTGCCTTTGACATCATTATCGGCAATCATATTGGACACGCGCGTTTATTGTCT
>JALIZH010026000.1:0-30401 GCA_030522465.1 Rhipicephalus appendiculatus | reverse complement strand
CACAAAAAGTTCTGTTGATGTCGTGCGTTTCCTTGAAGACAACAGTGACATTGGTTTTGCTTTTTCTGTAGACGTGGAAGAGCTCTTTTACGCGGTGCCTCATCGTGAATTGTTTGCGGCAGTTAAACAGTGCATTGATGAAAATGGTGTGATTCCTTTTCAAAATGCTGCAGGGATGTCAGTTGAGAACCTTTTAGAGCTTTTGGAATTTTATCTTCAGTCCACTTTCATCAAGTTTGACGACCAGATCTACCTTCAAAGAAAGGTATCTGCATTGGTTCCTGTATCGCTCCTGTGTTGTGCCATATCTTTTTGTGATCCTTCGATCGCGCTGTACATCACCATTTGAGTTGTACTAACAGTGACATTGTCCTTAAAATTTTCCGTTATGTGGACGACTTTTTAATCCTTTTCAAGAAGTGCCCAACTCAGTATGAGCATGCGCTAAAGTGTGTCCTTGAAGACTTCAAAAATTATGGGAAAGGACTAGCATTTACTTTTGAACGCCCACGAGAAGGCAAGCTTCAGTTTTTAGACCTGCAGTTAAAGTTCAAGGAAAGTCACGTGTGCTGGGTGTACTCCCCGCGTGCTCAGAAAGAGCTCCTCCCATACAAATCGGCTCATTCTAAGACTATAAAGAGAGGCATCGCAACACTCTGTTTAGAATCTGCGCTTCGGAAGTCCTGCATTCACAGTGTGCAAGATAGTTATGACCTACAATTGGAGAGGCTTTTTTTCTGCTGGTTTTCCTGGGTCGGTCATCGTGTCTGTTGCTGAGAAGCTTCTTAAGAAGATGAAGCACGGCGACTCAAAAGATGCCGCTAAGTCCCTGGTGGACTGGCAGAGGCCAGCTGTGGTCCCGTACATGCACAAGGTCACACACAGCCTGAAAAAAGTGGCTAGTCGGTTCAACGTGCCGTTGGTTTTCTCGGCCCCGAAGAAGCTCGCTCAGCTGAGCCGGCGCACCACCTGTGTGGAGCAAAAGGGGGGCTGCCTAAAGAACCATGAAAAACGTTTTGTGAAGTGTGCTAACAATGCCGTGTACGAGATTCCCCTGTCGTGCGGCAAAGTCTACATCGGCCAGACAGGGCGCTGCCTCAATGACCGACTCAGGGAACACGAAAAGAAATCTTAACAATAATGTGAGAAGTCACCTTGTTGACCACTGCTTGGCTTGCCCGCTTTGTGAACCGCGATTCCGGTGTGCAAAAATTCTAGGCAGAAGTAGAGAAAAAACGGCTCGCGAAACGCTAGAAGCTTTTTTTTCATTAAAAAAGCAGGTGAAGAGTGCGTGAGCGAAACCTCCATTGCACTGTACAATGCTGAATTTCAATTTCTTTCTCGCCTGGTTTGAATTTTTTTGGTCATTGTGACTGTGCCCCTGCGCAGGGTGTTGATGTGTAAAGGAGTATCTTCCTTCAATAAAGCCAGTTGGTAGTGTGCGCCTGTCCTCGTCTGTTTCTCCTTCTTGTGTGTCGTGTTAAGTTGCGCTCTCACGATGGTTTCTATGTCAAAGCACCAACTCGCCCAACAGTCAACTCTTCTGTAGTTAATTAGGTTTTACAATGCTCAACATGGCTTAATAAGGCTTGTCTATGGTTACACTGGTTTAACTAGGCACAGCTGTTCTTAATTTTGCTTGACGTGGCCGCGCCGGCAGGATCAAGGTTTCCTCTCTACATCGCGAACCGGACAAACGGCGGGCATAACATACTTGCTGTAAAAAAATGCGAAGGGAATGAATGAATACGTTTGGCTGCCCTTCCGAATTCCCGGTGCAGTCGGGTACCGTTTTCTTTTTTCTGATGCGTAAAACGAGTCGTTGCCATAGGATCGGGGAATGACTAGCCACTTTAACGTTGCCGCTCGCCGGTCTTATCTTTGTCGCCGTTAGCAACGAACGCGGCAGGCCACGCCAAGTCGTGAAGCTGTGTGTTCTGAACTTTTTTATTTTGTGTCTTTCCTTTTCTTTCTTGCCTTGACGCAACTCTTGACTTCGCGCGAGATTCAAAAAGATAAAAGTCATGCGGCACGTGGTGGAAGACACGCGAACTAAACGCCGATGTCCGTGAAAGCTGGATCTGGCTGTCTTCGTGTGGTTTTTCGCTGGTTCTTTTTCCAATTAATAACTGATTATTCCCTGTCGTAATGACATCGCCATACCTGCTATATAAAGGAAATCATAAGGATCATCAATATTCTGCGTTGCTTATTATGAATTCGCTCTGATATCTGAATCCTGCAAATAAATCGAGCGTGTCTCGTATGATGTGTGCTCCGCCATTCTTCATGGGTGCATTATTGCGGTGTCACTATTTCTAAGGAGGAATCATATATCAGCTGCTTGACCTCACTCTAACGCAGATCTGAAGCCTCTACGTACTGCATAGAAAAGAGCGGAGTGAATATTGTGATGTCAGTCGTCGATATATATGGCAGCACGGATTCCTAGAAACAATGACCCTAGCAACACGCCACAGCCAATCAAATTCGTATCGCCATATTAGAATAAATGTTTCCGTAGCGCTACCTACTCCAGAAGACCTCGAATGTGTGGTTGAACTGGTCGTCCCCTGATCCGCCGAAAATTGGTTGCAGAAACCTTTCAGTTGCACCAACATCGCGGTTTGAGCGACGGTAGAAAATTCGGCATAGTAAGTAGCTTAAAGCACTCTATAGACACAATATATTCTTCTCTCAGTATATTCCGTTTACGATATGTTGCTGGATGCTTCTACATTATTCAAGTTGTTAGGCATAGACGAGTTCCTCGCTATGGCAATCATTAGCGATGGCTGCATTTGTGTATGAAAATGTGTGCTTGCTTCCTTGATTGGTCGCCAGGAAAGGGCAATACCCGTTGATCCTTGCATTATTGGAGCCTCCTAAGCACACAGTGTGTCATCATTTATTTTATTTTACTGTGTACCGCTGCGTATGCTCACATTGATTACGTTGGACGGCTTCGGCGTGCTGCTGTCGATAAGCTTTTTGAAAAATTATAATATATTCTTGCCTCGAAATTAAGGCAGGAGTACAATATTGCGCATTATTTTTGTTTAGAACGTGATGTTTGGTTGGTCTTTGCGAAAAAAGGATGTGTGTGACTTCGGAAATAATGAAAACTGAGCAACACGGTAATTGAGGTTAATTACAGAAAAGCAAATAAATCGACTTATTTCTGAACATCGGAAAAACGGCGCTTAGACGGGACATAGATAGCAGCGTCTATGTCCCGTGTTAGTGATGTCTTTCAGATCCTGCGACCTTCGAATAACGCGTCCGATGTTGTAGCACTGAGCTACGGTGGCGGTCAGTGGCGTACCAACTCGTTCGCGAGTGGGGGCCAAGCCATATATATATATATATATATATATATATATATATATATATATATATATATATATATATAGAGAGAGAGAGAGAGAGAGAGAGAGAGAAAGATGTATCGAGCGTCTTGTAAGAGCGTCTGCACACAGTGGTGGCCACAAGAAGACTGCTTTATTGATTACAGCAGGAACGCTTGCGTACAGCGTTGCCAGGCGTTGCTCTCTTAAATGCGCACAGTGTTGTCCTGTTGGCTGCCCGTTGCATGCTCCTTTCTTTGAAAGCGAAACACAGAAACACTGAAAACACAGAAAACACGGAACGCCAGTCCGCCGTAACAGCCGGCTTTCTTAGGCAGTTTCACTCTGGTGGAATCCGTGAGTGTAAGCCAGGCGAAGTGGTGGTCTTTGGGGTTTGGTGGACCGTCGGCATAAATGCTCGGTGTCCGGTGAGCCTGATGGGTCGGCTGGCGGTCGGTCCTGTGTAGCCTGCGGAGAATCTGGCCCCTGCGGTATGACTGCGCTTGTAGATGAATCGAAGGTGTCGTCGCTCTCGTCGGCATCGTAACTGGAGAGTCGACAGAACGCTTCTGACGTTTTGCGGAGGTGCTGTCTATTTCGACGGGACACCCGGCCATCTTCTGTCAGAACGGTGTGCGACCTTGGCGCCACGAGATCTTGGACTTGCGCTTTTATTTCCCATCTACCATTGTTGAGAACGCGGACGACGTCTCCCTTCTGTAGTAGAGCTAGTGATTTTCTTGTGGTCTTTGCTTGAACATGTTTTCGCACAGACGTTGGGGGTGACATTGAAAAATCTGGAAGCAGCGTTCTGAGGCTTCGTCCCATCAGCAGTTCTGCTGGCGACCGGCCATCCTCTAGAGGGCACACCCTGTAGTTCAGAAGGCCCAAATAGAAATCATCTTGACTTCTCTCCGTCTTGTCCAGAATCCGTTTGACCACTTGCACGCCCTTCTCGGCGAGTCCATTCGATCTGGGAAAATGCGGACTTGAAATTGTATGCTTGAAGTCATATCGAGCCGCAAAATCTTTAAACTCTTTTGATGCAAATTGAGGGCCGCCGTCACTGCAAACTTCTAGTGGTAACCCGTGTCTTGCAAACATCTGCCGTAGTTTCTGAATAACGGCTGTTGCTGAGGTCTCCTTTAGATGTTCGACTTCAGGAAAATTAGAGTAGGCGAACCAAAAAATTCTTTCCAGCATGCTGAAAAAGATCTGCACCAACTCTAGCCCATGGCAAGTCAGGGGCGGTGCGCTGGAGAAGGGGCTCGTCAGGTTGCCGATAAGCAAACTTCTTACAGACGTCACATCTGTCAATAAGGTGGGAAATATCTGTTGCCATTCCTGGCCAGTACATCAATTTACGGGCCCTCGATTTGCATTTTCCTGAACCGAGATGCCCTTGGTGCACTCGTTGCAGCATCTCCGTGCGCATGCTTGCAGGTACCACCACTTTGGTTCCCTTTAGAAGTATTCCGTTGACTACAGAAAGCTCTGCTGTGAAGGTCTTTAGCTGACCCTCTACAGGAATTGAGGACTGCAATCTAGAGATCACGTCTTGCAGCGTTGCACCACTGGCCGTTGCTGCCTGCAGACGGGAAAGGGTGGCTGGGCCCACACTTGCAGTAAGGACGCCCACAGCATGAACGTCAACATCTGTTGTGCCCTTGTCGTCTGGTAGTTCCTGAGATGGGATTCTTGACAAGGTATCAGCAACAACTAATTTACTGCCTGGAACATACTGCAAATCAAATTCATATTTCAGCAGCCGAAGAAACAGGCGCTGCAGACGTGGTGGCATGTCATCTATTTCTTTCTTTGAAATCGACAATAATGGGCTGTGATCAGTTTCGATTGCAATATGTCTGCCAATGATATAATCATTAAACTTTTCACAGCCAAATGTTATGCCCAACGCCTCCTTTTCTATCTGAGCGTACCTTCGCTCGGTTTCTGTGAGTGCTCGCGACGCGTAGCCTACGGGACGCCAATCGCGTCCATGCTGTTGGAAAAGGACCGCTCCGAGTGCAAACGCGGACGCGTCCGTCGACAGTTTCGTGGGAAGCTCGGAATTAAAAACGGCCAGGACTGGCGCTTTTGTCAACATCAACTTGAGCTGCTCCCATTCACGCTCGTGAACGTGCGTCCATTCGAAAACTGTATCATTCCTTATCAGGCTGCGCAAGGCCTCAGTGTGGGCAGACAACAGTGGCAAGTACTTCCCGAAATAGTTCACAGCTCCAAGGAAACGCTGAACGTCTTTCTTAGTCGTTGGCGCAGGTTGGTTTATTATGCACTTTATGAGGTCGGTATTGGGCTCAATACCTTTGGAGCTAATTTTATCGCCCAAGAAAGTGATTTCAGTTTGTCCAAAAATACACTTTTCCACATTCAAAGTAAGGCCCTCAGCCTATGCCCTCGCTTGCGCTTTGTGCAGGCGTTCATCGTGTTCCTTTTTGCTAGAACCCCACACAAGCACATCGTCGATGTACACGCGCGTTCCTGGGAGGTCATCGAATATCTGGCTCATGGTACGCTGGAAAACTTCAGGTGCAGATGCAATACCGAAAGGCAACCTGAGACATCGATAACGACCGAAAGGGGAACTGAATGTGCAGATTTCTGAAGTCTTTTTATCTAGAGGAATTTGATGGAAACCGCTGTTCGCGTCCAGTCTGCTGAAATACTTCGCTTGCGCTAGCTCACCCTCGATTTCTTCCCGGCATGGCAACTGAAAGTGTTCTCTTTTCACTGCCCTGTTAATTGCCCGCGGGTCCATGCAAACTCTTAGGTCTCCATTTTTCTTCCTCACGATAACCAAGGGACTCACCCAGTCTGATGGCTCTTCTACCTTCTCGATGATGTTCGCGGCACACATCCGGTCGAGCTCTTTCTTGAGTGGCTTTCTGAATGCGTAAGGCACACGCCGGGTTGGCTGCACCACAGGGACAGCGTCCTCTCGAAGCACCATTTTGTATTCGCGCTGCGTCCTTCCAATGCCAGTCAATAGCCTCGGGTATGTCTGCTTTAGGCTTGCGTAGCCGTCGCTGTCATCCACCGCGTTGACCCTGTTGACGAGACCAAGTTCCTCACTAGCCGCGAGGCCCAAAATGGCTTGCTTCTTCTTTACGATGAAGAACTCGAGCAGAACTCGCCGCTTGTCTAACTGCACGGCGAGGCGAACCTTTCCACAGTGTGGTATTTCGCCACCCCCCATAATGACGCAAGACGCTCCTCGTGGGGTACGGCTGCTGCTTAGTACCGAGCCTGTTGAACAGTGAACGCGGCAGTAAGTTAGCCTGCGCTCCCGTGTCGACCTTCAGCTGCACCTTCTTTCCTTCAATGCTCGTTGTTACAATCCAATCGCGACTTTCACGGCCACACTTGCGTTCTGTCGTCCTGATCTCCAGAACGTCGAAGTTCCCGTCGCTCCCGGTTTCGTCGACGACGTCATCAACAGCTGCTCGCTTGTCCGTACAGCAGGCGGCGAAATGGTTAGGCTTCATGCAATTGTTGCATATTTTGCCGTACGCTGGACACGTTCTCGGCGCGTGCGACAAGTTGCAGTACCGGCATTTTTTTCGGCCCTTTTTGACTGGCACTCTTGAGACGAGTTCAATCTTGTTTTCATCAGCCCAAGCCTTATTTTGCGATTCAGCAAGTTCCTCAGCTTTGCAGTATTCCACTGCTGCGACAAGGGTCAGGTCCTTCTTGCGAAGAAGTTTTTCACGCAAGGAAGCTCTGGATATCCCATACACGATTTGGTCCCTCAGCATGGAGTCTCGTAAATCACCGAAGTTGCACGTTCTTGCCTTTAGCTGCAAGTCTCGAAAGAACTGTTCAAATGGCTCTCCATGTGCCTGACGACGCGAGCGAAACACATAGCGTTCGTAAGTCTCGTTGCACTTGGGCAAGCAGTAGGCTTCGAATGCTTTAACTAAAGCGTCGTAGTCTTTAGCTTCCTCCGGCGTCAGGTTCAGGGTATTGAAGACATCAATTGCTTCTTGACCCGCGACGTGCAAAAAAATTGCAGCTTTCTGCTCCTTACTGCGTGGTTTGACGGGCTCCGTTGCTAAGAGGTACAGCTCGATGCGTTGCTTGAATATCTTCCAAGACGCCGCTGCGTTGTCACCCAATTGCAGTGGCTCGGGCGGGCGTAGTTCAGTCATCGTGGCGTCTCGCTTCTGACACCATGTATCGAGCGTCTTCTAAGAGCGTCTGCACACAGTGGTGGCCACAAGAAGACTGCTTTATTGATTACAGCAGGAACGCTTGCGTACAGCGTTGCCAGGCGTTGCTCTCTTAAATGCGCACAGTGTTGTCCTGTTGGCTGCCCGTTGCAAAAGAGACGACAGATCATCATTTGTATTCAATTTGATGGGTTTTTTTCGTAAACAGAGAAGGGATATGGTTACCAGCGTTTAATAAGATTACACAGACAGAGCAGCCAGTTTTACGAATCATACTGGGACAGCCATGGATACATGTGTTATGCATGTAACAGTATTAAAAGCAACACTTTTTATGCATTACCCACACAAGTTTATGAATGAATACGATATGTCGATGGCGGCGTCTTCAGTAGTACAGATTAATTTCATTTAATAAAATTTCGTTAACTTCTAGGAGCTGCTCACGAATGTTCTCGTTTTTTAAATGTCGGTAACAGTGGCTGCACTTTCTCTTTTCCCTAATTAGTACTACACTTTCTCGCAAATATTCAGGCTATATTTTGTCTAGTTTGCTCCAAGTAATCATGTTTCTAGCACATTGTTAGTATTGCTATTACGAGATTACAATTATTTTTAACTTCGCGACCACAAGTTTTCCTTTTTTAGTGAGAATTTGTAGTATCAGGGGCGTAGTACATTTTTTATCCTCATCGTATTTGCATTTGCAACATTGCACGCCCCTGCAAACGATGTAGGAACAAATATTCTTTAAAAAAAGGTGGGTAATTATAACGTTAAACTACCCCGCATTGTTTCCATGCGCATTAGTCGTTAGCTGTTTATTATTGATAGAAATATTCCCGGTCATGTACACAGCCCCTGCTCGTAACGCGATGCATCATATGACCCCAATATGATCCATCGCGTAATGACCATGCACGCATGCGGCTACATAAAAAAAAAGCCGGCAGATCCCACACACTGTGGGAATCGATGTAATGCGAAGCAGCCAAATCATGCTTTACAAAATTCGCATGTCATGTTTTACATGTTAGGACCTGTCATTTATGTTCGTCATACAGTCACGTCGCGCAATACCAAATTTGGTGTATATCAAGCTAACGAAACGGCCGCGAGCGCGCCATGAGCGTGGCATGCAAGTCATGTCGCACATGACAAGTCATGATTTCCATATTACCACTGATCATTTATGTTCGTCATACAGTCACGTCACTCAATACCAAATTTGGTGTATATCAAGCAAACGAAACGGCCGCGAGCGCACCATGAGCGTGGCATGCAAGTCATGTCGCACATGGCAAGTCATGATTTTCATATTACCACTGGTCATTTTTGTTCGTCATACAGTCACGTCACTCAATACAAAATTTGGTGTATATCAAGCTAAAGAAACGACCGCGAGCGCGCCATGAGCGTGGCATGCAAGTCATGTCGCACATGACAAGTCGTGATTTCCATATTACCACTGCTCATTTATGTTCATCATACAGTCACGTCACTCTATCCCAAATTTGGTGTATATCAAGCTAACGAAACGGCCGCGAGCGTGCCATGAGCGTGGCATGCAAGTCATGTCGCACATGACAAGTCATGATTTCTATATTACCACTGGTCATTTATGTTCGTCATACAGTCACGTCACTCTATCCCAAATTTGGTGTATATCAAGCTAACGAAACGGCCGGGAGCGCGCCAAGAGCGTGGCAGGTAAATCACGCTTTTCATGACAAGCTAGTCATGATTTTCATGATATGGCCAGCCATTTATGTTCGCAATACGGTCATGTTATGCCACACCAAATTTGGTATAAATCCCATTAACGATACGGCCAGGAGAGCACAAAGTCGTAGGCGGCTAGATAGATAGATAGCTAGATAGATAGATACGCTCAAAGTCGCCGAAGTTCGCTAAGAAATGCTTCGCATTTAAAATAAGAGAATACACTATTTTCAATGCGACACGTTTTTAACCATCGGTTCTTCGCTACTTGTAAAAAGATTTCGGTGTGTAATAAAACTGCGTGTTCGATACGCGACGTCACAAATCTGTGAAACCTGGAGGTGCTAAAATGACGTGTGCACACTAAACAGCGCTCTAATATGCTGAACAATACCTAACACTTGGAGTCTCATTCTGAATGTCTCATTCTGAATGCAGTTCAAGAAGGCTGCCCGCCGATCAGATTGGCACTGGCTACTTATAACAGCTCAGCTGGCGAGACCGATTCATATGAGTATAATAAATATTTTTAGTTGTAGAATAACGATGCTGAGCTATTTGAGCGCGTATTCAACTCTGTGAACTCATCCTTGCATAAAGAGAGGGGGGGCAGGAACAGAAATAAACAGAGCTGCGCATGTGTGCTTCTTTGCCGCCTGATTTGTATTTTGCCCTGATAAAGTCAATTCGAGATGACAAGACCAACTAGCCCAGCTGTCAATTCAGTCTTCGTAGTCTAGAAAACCGAGGACCTTGACCATTTCCCTGGTCCGGTAGATCAAGTTGCGGAAGAAGCATGAAACTAGGGCTTCCCGATGTACTCAAGATCCACTGCCTTATTCCTGGCCTCGTTGCAAGCCGGCGCTATCGCTGCAAGCTACCATATGATAAGCAATTGCGAAAAGTTTAATCGGAAACTAAAGCGGAAACATTCTTCTTAGCTACCCCAATGCGGCCCAACCTAAAACACTCAACACTTTCGCACACTCATTGGCTCATAGAAAATTGGATATAGTGCAGCGGTAGTTCTATTCCTTTCTGATCACAGAAAATTAATTTCCTGAAACAAGAACAGCGTTTGGTCGGTCCCTAAAACGTTTACTGGTTCCTGCCCGTATTTCGCCGACGATTATGTAAACTTCAGGCCAGGCAGAGTAGAATAAATTGAAGACAGAATGCTCTAACATTGTAGAGCCCCTAGTCAGCAATAGCCCTTTCTGCAATGCTGCAGCGCACAGCGCGCAAACGTCGCATAGGCGGTCCGCCCCGCAGAGAACCTGCAGTGTGTAATCGTGATACGCAGAAGACAATCTACAGCAGAAGCGAGAGATAAATTTCGTTATATATATAAGTGATTGCTGTATAGAAGTAAAACTTCTCCTCAGTTGATGGTTTCCCAATGTGCAGCCAAAAGTGACCAATGTCGAAAGTGGGGGGGGGGGGGGCTACGCCCCCTAAATTTGCTCAGTGGGGGGGGCTAAGCCCCCCCTTGCCCCCCCCGGGAGATACGCCTATGGTGGCGGTCATCCCTCCGTGCACTTTATAGGGTATATATATGTGCATTTAAACGTGGGAGCGTCAGTCAGCGCCACCGGTTGCCATTACGGGGAGTGTGGAACAGTCTTTTTGCCTGTTGGCGTCACGTGGCACGTGGTCTTATTACGAGCTGGCAGCTGACTAATAATCCCTGGCATACTACCAGAAGGCATCAAGTCTGCCAGAACGTGACCCTCGCTATGAATGAAGGAAAGAAGTGTAAAAAAGGGCTCGTTTGCTTTGTTAAACACAATATGAACGAGAACTATCGCACAATGATGCCAAGGAAACTATAGGGAATTAGAAATAATTGTGATGTAATTGTGAAGAAAGAAAAGTGAACGAAAATGTAACTATAAGTTCTACACTCGCCCTAATCGCAGTAGGCTGCTCCCACGTTTAAATGCACATATATACCCTATAAAGTAGAGGGAGGTATGACCGCCACCGTAGCTCAGTGGTAGAGCATCGGACGCGTTATTCGAAGGTCGCAGGTTTGGTCGCTGCCGGCGGCAAGTTATCTTTTCGTCCACTTTTCTTTCTTCACATTTGCATCACAATTACTTGTAATAACATCCCCACAGGAGTGCGCACGAGGGGGGGGGCAGAGGGGGGCGGCCGCTCCCCCTAGTCACCAAAGAAGGGGGGGGCACAAAGTCTGCGCCTTACATTGACTTAATAGGGAAGGGGGGCGCTGCGACTAGCCGCCCCCCCCCCCCCCTGAAGGGGAATCCTGCGCACGCCTAAGAACATCTATACATTCCTTGGCATCATTGTCTGTTCGTTCTCATTAATATTGTCTTACAGAAGTCGTAGAATTTTGCTGCACATTGAAGAGTTATTGCTGTACATCAAATGTACGTTATTGTTTGGCAGCTATAACACCATTTAGCGTGGATGCACCCATGCACCTTGACGCTTGGTGATACTTGACCATCCCGGTGACTCACGTCCATGATCAATATTAAGCAAGCCATTTTGGTAGCAGTGATAGTTATAGGTGAGAGCGTAATGAAAGAATGCGGGGTGACAGCGAGAGGGGCGTCGCCGATTCGACGCAGAACTTGAGCTAAGGCAATGTCTGCTAGAACAAAAGTATGTCTGGGACGTCGCTAGCTTTTCCATTAGAGGCATGCTACCGCGTGCATTGAGCGGGCGCCATGTAGTGGTCCTAGCGACTGTACCGTCGGAACCGGCGAGTGCAACGGTGTCGGCAACGTTGGCGTTTGATTGCGCGTTCGTAACGTGCACTGAAGGAGCGCCAATGTAAGAAATGCCAGTCATTTCCTTGCAGAAAGTCCGGCTAAAGCTTGAGAACTTTTCGCGACAGAGGTTTCCTTTCAAGCAGCTTTGCGGCAGCGTTCCTGTAGATTACTGCTTACTGCACACTACAGTCGAGTAAAGTTGCAAGGCGCATTTATTCAAGTATGCACACTACAGGTTTACTTGTTGGCACACAGGCGTGAGCAACTGGTCGTGGAAACTGCTGTCCGAAGGTATCTCGTGGAATATCAAGCGTGTAGGTATTCCTGAGCCTCGACGAGAATTTGGGCACGCAGCAATACCGCATTTTTAGATGTGAAGCATATTATGGCGAAGCTTAATCCGGTGGTGGTGGTGGTGGTGTGCCTCGAGGCCTCACTTACTGCGCATGCGCAAACCCTTTAAAAAAATAAAAATAAAAAAAACCTCCTCTCCCCCTCTCTCTCCTCTAGGCATCCCTCCACGCGGCAACCACACCCTCACTGCGCATGCGCCTCCATCCTCTCCCCCCCTCCTACGCTCCGCCCTCTCTCCTCTAGGCATCCCTCCCCGCGCTCCCACTCCGCATGCGCGTCCCCCCCCTCTCTCTCCTCTAATACGCTCCCCCCCCTCTCTCCTCTAGGCATCCCTGCCCACAGCGTCCACACCCCCCACCCCCTGCGCATGCGCGTCCCCCCCCTCTCTCTCCTCTCCAACGCTACCCCCCTCTCTCGCCTCGCGACGCCGACGCAGGCAGCGTCTGCTAGCGAGTTTCTTGGTTGAAAAAACCGACTGCTCGCGCTGCACAACAGTTCACTGGCCATCCCGTATATATGGCAATGGATCTTGACCTCCAAGGTGGTGCCGGTGGGAGATTTCTCCTGTGCGTTGTTGAACAATAATAATTCGCAGCGTGTGCGTTAACTAAAAGCGCACTGTGGGTCTCTGTGTCCAGTCGGAGTCTTCCGTCTCTCATTGCCCATTAGCAGCGATTGGCATGTTCCAGTAGGAAACACCACTCCATCACTGCGTGCTTTGCGCCTCCCCAGTTTTCTCTCCTGCGCAACGCTGCGATAAGGCCAGCGTCAACGCCGCCGCCAGTGTAAGCGTTAGCGCCTGCTGCTTCACATCTACACATGGTTCCCTTTAGCGGGAGATGGTGTAATTTTTGGCAATCCAAACACGCGGCTAAATAACTTTCCATAAACGCATGAAATCAAGGCAAAAAAAATTCGCAGTACGTTACCTCGGCTATGCCAGAATATACGTAGCGTGAGTTAAGGTGGCGCCGCGAGACTCAACGTTTCACGCATGGCACTACTTGCAGGTGTCAAGTCTTTCATGTGCCACAGTATTTCACAGACGTCGCACACAGATCCAAACGGTTTGTTTACGAAGTCCGTCTCGAAGGTCCGAGTCGCACTGGCGCTTTCGCTAAGTTTCACCGTATACACACTCAATCGGCAAGCCTTGTCGTCATCGACGGCGGCTGCTTGCTGCTGTTGAGATGGTCGGGCACGTTGCTCAGTCTGCTGGTGACGCCGCTTTGCTAGACGGTCCTCCATTTGCGCCGGTGTCTCCGCAGCACGCTCAGCCTTCTTCTGTTCGTTCTTCCTATGCTCAACCGCTAATCGCCAGGCAACTACTTCGGGATCCGATGAGTTAGGGTTCTCCGCTCTTCTGCGCCGCTGAGCAGCAGTTTCGCTCTACTTCTTTATGGCTATGCAATACTGGCAAACGACCCGCTATATGTATGTAGCGCCGCGTCAGACGGGACCAAAGAAGAAGTGAGCGGCGTGGCGCGAGGTGCACGAACGACGGGGTACGATCAGAATGCGTCTGCCAGGGCTATCACGTCACTCCTCTGGAATGCGCAGACCGGCCAGAAGCGCACATTTTCACTGCTCCTCGCGCATGCGCAGCACTGCTCACCGTAAGCCACGCGAAAGGGCTCAACATCGGCTAGTGTAGTTGACGCTACAAAAATATTGTTTTGAACTCGTTTACGACGTCGCTTGCTTCGCTAGCCCGTTAAAGATGCGTTTCGTCGCTGTCTAGTTGGATCAACTCCTCCGTAGGTTTCAAGGACGCTGGCACATTTTCCACCGACGTGCGTCGCATCGTTACAGTCGCCGCGAGAGGCTCAAGCGACTGTAACGGGTAGAAAAGAATATAACGGAAAGGGTTGGGCAGCGCTTTTGCGGCTCACGTTCCAGGCATAGGCCGCCTACCTGCAAATATTTAAGTTATTGATTGCCACAGATTGCCACAGCCGGACTAGAGGGAAACGCAACGCGTGTCGTGTGTTCCCTCTAGCCCTGCCGCCATTTTAGAGAAGAAAGTCTTTAACCCTTTCAGTCCCAGTGATTCCAATTGGAATCATAAATTATGTAGGTCAGTCAGCAAGCATCTGGTAAAGATAAAGTGTTGTTCTTCCTCAAGAGCCCGTATTTAGCATCTGCCCGACATGTGGTGTCAACATGGTACACACAATACATCGAGGTCACGTCTGAACGAAGAAATTACAGAAGCGGTCATGCTGTTCGCGCATTTCGCTGAGGCAGCGTCTTCTTTCACCATGCAGAGATAGGGCATTTATTTTAGTTCTGCGCCAGAAATTTGAATTTTGGCTATTGGACATTATGCTATCCTATCTAGATAACATTTTAAGTAATAAATGAACTAAAAATTATGGAATTATTATTAAATAATAATTATTTATTAAATTAATTGGCACATTAATTACTCTTCACTGAAGAGTGTGAACAAAGAGTTTTTCAGTTTTTTTGGACTACCACGATCATCTGCATCTCCAAATGTGAAAACTAGTTGCTTACATTGAAAATAGTTAATTCAGGACTGAAAGGGTTAATAGACAGATTTAGTTGGGCGTCTGCAGCACCTCTGCGTACGCAGCGTGCCATTGCGAATGGCGAGCAGCCCGCCTCCGCAGAGCTGCTGCGGACGCCCTACTAAAACTGTCTAATAGACAGATTTAGCTCAGCGTCCGCAACACCTCTGCGTACGCAGCCTGCCATTGAAAATGGCTGGCAGGCTGCGTCCGCAGAGGTGTTGCTGACGCCCAACTAAATGTGTCTGATATATCATGCTAACGCCCGTCCGTTCGTCCACCCGTGCCCTGGCACGGTGCGAGGTGGCCGCCGGGACGCGCCAACGGACGCCGCTTTCGTCGGTCGCGCCTCGCGTCGGACTCTACAGCGCTGGCGTTTCGCTTGCTTAGCGTCGATGTCCAGCGTGTAGAATCATGCAAGAAGGGAGACGCGCGCATCGCGTTCAATTTTGACCGACCCCGTCTCAATGGGCACAGGCGTTCGCCGAAGACACTTTGGAATTTACAAAGTTTCCTTCAATTTTTTCTCGGGGCGAGGAACGCTGTTACAGCCACTCGAGGCAGGCGTGCGTGGCATAGCTATTTGGATATGAATGGATGCTATGAGTAAGGTCCACGCTTGAGCTAAGGTCGCCACTACGCCGTGTGCCAAGGCGTCGCCAATATTTCCATTCACGTAGTGGACGCGCGCCGAACGAGTCATGATGCATTACTTCACTTTACCGCTCTCAGACGCCGCGAACACCCCGCCGAACACGAGCACTGTGAGATGAAAGTGGTAGATATAAACGGCGCGTTTGTAAAGCCTCACGAGTGTGTTAGCGTGGCGCAATAGACACCCGGCAATGCAGTTTACGAGATCCGATGGTAGCGCCACAACACACAGCCTAGCGAGTAGACGCAGCAAAAATGGACCCGCCAAGGCATATGTGCACTTTTTTAGGAGCGAAGCTCCTTAGGCCGGCACCCCGCCGTCGCCGTTGATGCTCCCTGGCACTATGCCAGCTGTGGCATCTCCCTCTCACGCGGGAGGATAAATGAGCTTTATGAGCGCTGGAACGCAGATGGCGTCTGTACGATGCGCAAAGCGCGAGAATACGAACGCATGCGAAACGGAGGCAGATTAGTCTGTCTCTTGCTCTTTCTTTGACTCTGCCCTCTCCCCTCAAACCGGTGAACGCGCGAAACCATCGCTTCACCCTGTCGTCTGCCCAGTGGTCGGTCCATTGCCTGGACAATGAAACGCCGCGCGCGCCGAACGCCGCGTACGTCCCATTTCTAAGGAGCTTCGCTCGTCGGTTGTATTCGTACACGGAACTGCTAGGTTTTTAAACGGGGGAGGGCGCTCACTGATTACAGATGCACTCAGGAAGCGTTCGTTGAAAAGGTGCCCAAAAGGAAGACACTTGAGCGCATCGATGTGTTCAGCGAGCGTTTCATTTTCTTGGTATCCCTGGCGGTCGGTGCCGTCAATGCTTAGGCGCCCCACCAGTAAAGCCCCTTGATTTTGCAAAAGTAACGGCACTCTCCTCCGCGCGCGCGTTTCCTCGATTCGCCTCGCCCGCCGGCGGCACGCGG
This sequence comes from Rhipicephalus appendiculatus, assembly GCA_030522465.1. Lineage (NCBI taxonomy): Eukaryota > Metazoa > Arthropoda > Arachnida > Ixodida > Ixodidae > Rhipicephalus > Rhipicephalus appendiculatus. The sequence continues at coordinate 13,935 of JALIZH010026000.1, read as the reverse complement.
GGCCCGCGGCGCCATTTTTCGCCGGGGCTCCCGCGGGCGTGCCGCAGAATTCAATAGAGGCGCGTGATTTCGGACAACTTTCGCGCCATAGTAGTTTAGGAAAGTTCGAAAAGTCGCAGCGAGACGCGTGACTAATCTGCCTCCGTTTCGCATCCGTTCGCATATTCTCGCGCTTAGCGCATGGTGCAGATGCCATCCGCGTTCCAGCGCTTAAATTGACGGACACGTTGTAAATTCCAAAGTGTGTTCTGCGAACGCCTGTGCCCATTGAGACGGGGTCGGTCAGAATGGAAAGCGATGCACGCGTCTCCCTACTTGCATGATTGGAAACGTTCAGCACAGCGACCCTACGCGACCGGCGTCCGTTTAAGCGCCCCGGAGGCCACCTGGCACCATGCCAGGGCTCGGACGGACGGACGGATGCGCGGACGGACGGACGCACGGACGGTTGGACCGACAGATGGACAGATGGGTGGACGCCCGCACGCACGGATGGACGGACAAACAGATTAACGGACAGAGTACGGTCTATTTTAGACCTATATGCGCGCTATGAACGCTATATGTACGGTAGATGTAACACCTCTGTTGCAGTCCGACGGGGACCTACTACAACGGCGACAACGGACATGGTAAGAGCCTAAGAAGCTTCACTCCTAAAGAATAAACGTTGATGAGCAGGCCGCAAGATTACTTAAAATGAGGCGTTCGGCGATGCTTTGACTTACCTCGCAAAGAACAGTGTCCTTTGTCGGAACAAAGTTTTTTCGGTCGATGTTGTGCAGACACTGCTGCTTGCGCAAGCCATCGCGCTTGCCTTGGGGTATCATAAAAAGAGCATAACCGTTTGCACTGTGGTTGTTGCAGTCGTATGCGCAACAGCACGGCATAGCGCCCGCAGAAAGCACAGAAAACTAAGCGCGCGCTACGTTCGTTACGCGTAGTGACGCGTATTTATGCGGAGCCTCGGCGAAAAATGACGCGAGAGAAAAAGAAAAACACAAGCAAACTGCAATATCCACGTGTCTCCACGGGCAACCGCGAAGGAGACCAATCATCGTTCAGAAAAAGCGGCGGAGAACGGGAGGACGCCAAAGGGGCGAGGAGGGGGGAGAGGAGGTCGCGCGCGCGGCGGCGAGTACAAAGGATACGTGTCAATGTGCAGGCTCCTCCTCTCCCCTGTGCTTGGCAGTGCAAGCGCCATCTTGTCCGTCCTCTGTGCGTACCCTCTCCCGTGCGCCGGGAGAGGGTATGCTTGTGAAAGGGTATGCTTTTCGCCACGGCAGGAGTGCATTGGGCAGTTCCTGGCGGACACCATAGAGGCCCTGCTGCAGCTGCTGGGAGAGGAGGCAGAGGCGAAGGGGCGCGGTTGGCGCTACTTTAGTTTATCTAGGGACTTTACCCACCAGAGCTTCATCGCGCGCTCTGGTCAGTGGCTGGTGCCTATGGGTAGCGTTCGTGGCATCTATCACCGCGGACCGAGAGTTCGTGGTCCTGACTCCTATTGACGGAACTTTTAAATGCGAATGCATTTCTTAGTCGGGCTGTCGGTGTCCGCATCTCTCCGCTCTCACTTCCTCTCCCATAGCAACAGCTGCGGGCGCGCGCGCTTAACCTCGCCCCTAGCAACCGGAGCAGGTGGTGCGGGCGGAGTAGCGGAGAGTGAGTGGAGAGGAAGAGCGCGCTCTGGTGTGTGAGGGCGCTCGCATCGCTGGAGCTCGGCGGAGCTCCCGCGTGTGTGGAGAGAGTGTAGGAGAGGGTAGGTGCAGTGCTTCGCCGCTCCTTCTCTCGCCGTTCGCTCTCTCTCCTCCCTGCGCCCCACTCTCCCGTCCGCTCGCTCGCGCGTATATATATATATATATATATATATATACATAAAAAAACAAAGAAAATAAAAAAAAAACTGGCGCTGCGCCGTACTCCCGACCGGGCTGCAGAAATTAGGTGCCTTTTACTTCTTCAAACCAAATCCACCATATATAAATGTAGTGAAGCGCGCGCGAAATGCATTCGCATTTCCTCACGATTCCCTTCGGGGAGGTGGGGGGCATTTTTTTAAACGCGATAGTCTTTCAAGGGATATATTTGAACGCAGAAAGGAAAAATTACACCATCTCCCGCTAAAGGGAACCATGTGTAGATGTGAAGCAGCGGCCGCTAACGCTTACACTGGCGGTGGCGTTGACGCTGGCGCTATCGCAGCGTTGCGCAGGAGAGAAAACTGAGGAGGCGCAAAGCACGCAGTGATGGAGCGGTGTTTCCTACTAGAACATGCCAATCGCTGCTAATGGGCAATGGGAGACAGAAGACTCCGACTGGACACAGAGACCCGCAGTCGGCTTTTAGTTAACGCGCACGCTGCGAATTTTTATTTTTCAACAACGCACAGGAGAAATCTCCCACCGGCACCACCTTGGAGGTCAAGATCCATTGCCATATATACGGGATGGACAATGAACGGTTGTGCAGCGCGAGCAGTCAGTTTTTTCAACCAAGAAACTCGCTAGCAGACGCTGCCTGCGTCAGCGTCGCGAGGCGAGAGAGGGGGGGTAGCGTAGGAGAGGATAGAGAGGGGGGGACACGCATGCGCAGTGGGGGTGTGGACGCTGTGGGCAGGGATGCCTAGAGGAGAGAGGGGGGGAGCGTATTAGAGGAGAGAGAGGGGGGGGGACGCGCATGCGCAGTGGGAGCGCGGGGAGGGATGCCTACAGGAGAGAGGGGGGGGAGCGTAGGAGGGGATAGAGGAGGGGAGGCGCATGCGCAGTGAGGGTGTGGTTGCCGCGGGGAGGGATGCCTAGAGGAGAGAGAGGGGGAGAGGAGGTTTTTTATTTTTTTATTTTGAAAGGTTTGCGCATGCGCAGTAAGGGTGGTCACGCCGGCACACCACCACCGGATTAAGCTTCGCCATAAGATGCTTCACATCTAAAATTTTGATTTGTCTGTGTGTCACACGGGTCAGCCTCCCGGCCAATGTTTAAGCACTTGTTCAACGCCCAGCCATCTTGAACCGCAGCTGCGTTCATACCTGTGAACATTGTCGATTAAATATCGACGCATATCCACGGAGTGAATGATGATGAGTGGGCGAACCTCCGGAGGTTCATCGGTAAAAACTATGCATCTTTCGGGAATCTTGCCCCGGTACATCATTAAAGACGTGACAAACGCTGTGTGTAGATATTAAGAAATTTTGTTTATTCGTGAGCCGTGACTTTCCGTTTGCATACTGGAGCCGTGTTTTCTTCGTTGGTCGTGAGCCGTGGTGGTTACCGTTTACATAAGCCGTGGCTTCCGTTCCGCCTTCATTATAGCGGTTATACCGGTTCAAGACGGCTGGGCGTTGAACAAGTGCTTAAACTTGTCCAGCAGCTCAGCCAGCAGCTGAGCCTTCTCACTGTCTGCCAGGTTGTGGGGCATCTGGAACGTAATTCCGCCAGCTCCCGGTGTACTTCGCCGCTTCGAGCGGTTGAGAGACGCAGTCAGTTCATGGCGCTGGAACGGTTCGTCGCACAGTGCTGCCACTCTCTCGATGGTAAAGGCAGGGAGGTGTATATGGGGCATGCATACTCATCCGTCGGAGAGCCGAGCCTCTGCGGGTATTCCTGGTGGTCTCCCTGCGAACTGACTCGCCATGAGGTCCGCCAGAGCCAACAGTGTGGTGACCCAGGCAGCGTGGTGGCCATTCAAGTCCCCACAGAGGAGAAAGTCGCGGCCCAGGCGAGCAGCAACAGGAAGCAGGCTGGAGGCGTTGCAAGGTTTGTTGGGTCGCACGTAGAAGCAGGCCACGGTGGTGTCCCAGGAGCCTAGGCGCACTGTTACAGCACAGCATTCCAGCGGGCCACTCGTGAGGTCATCAACACGAACTACTGTGTGTGGGATGGAATCACGCACGTACACGACACATCGGGCAGCATCTTGGGGATGGCCATCCACCAGGCATGGCAAATCGGAGAATTCCGAGACAGTGCAGGATGTGTTACTGCAGTAGCCGACAAACCCGGGTAGCCGTAGAGACCCGCTGGTGACGTACACTTCCTGCAGGGCGAGCACATCGAACTCGTCCTGCAGCAAGCGCTGTTTAAATTCCAAGTGCCGCCGCCGTAGCGAGTTTGTGTTCCACTGGAGAACGCGTGGCCGGTGGCTTGGCCCTCGACTAGCCATGATGGCTGGAAGTGTTCTGCAAACCACCGGCCTGGAGGCAGATGACTTTCAGTAGACTGTCCGGTGGAAGCAGTTCGCCGACCGCCCGTAGTGTGAGCTGCAGCGAGGCGATGATGGCGTCCCGCGGATCATCCCGCATCTCGGCAGGGGTCACAGCCGGAGTAACAGCAGAAGCTTCGGAAGCCGGACGAGAGGCCACCGAACAGGCACCGACCTGCTGGTGAGGATGGGTTGGCACAGGGCGCGGTGCACCGGAAGTGGCCTGTGCATACTAGCGGCTGGCTGCGCTGGCAGGAGGGCCCGACTGCTGTGGACGGTTCTCTTCCTTTACCATGGCGCGCACAGCTCGCCTTGAAAGTGGGACCGAAGAGGAGGCCAGGATGGTCCCTCTTGCCATTTACGACAGGTCGGAGTGTTTGCTGGGTGGTTGTGACCGCAGTTTACACAACGTGCTCTGGCGCTTCAGCTCTCTGTTGAGGGATGGCTCTGACCACAACGTAGGCAGCAGTTGGCGCGCCTGCAGGCGGCTGTTGCCTGGCCAAGGCGGCCACACTGCAGGCATTGCAGTGGGCGCGGCCTGGCAGGGCGCACGCAGCACCGAAGTTTGAAGAGGCTCACGTGCTCTGGTGGCGCAGGGCCAGCAAACCGCAGCGTCACTGTTTCCGTTCCGTACGGCAGATATCACCGGGACGCTCGACTCGATACACTGTAGTAGCTCGTGGTCTGCAGGGGTCGCCCTCCACACCATGCAGGTACCCTGTGCTGTATCCTCGGTCAGCAGGAACTCGGGCGGACACGGCGATGCCGCAGAGCTCCGCGACACCAAGAACCTCCTCCAGGCACTCCCGTGAAGACACGTCGGCTGCCACGATATTTCCGTGGCTGTTGACTCGCACCTGGATGACACCACGCCGCGATGATAGCGCAGACGCCAGCGTCAAGCGCGATCCCTGCATGAAGGCGCCGTTCGGTGCTGACGGCTTGAATGAAACTGTCCCTGCGACGGCCGGGTCAGCGGAAATCACAGGACAAGCTGCAAGTGCCCTTGCACGTCGACGGGCGCCCCTTGAGCACACCAGAGTGAAATTCTCCAGAGCTGGATCGGTGGTTTGTGGCGGAGAACTTGCCGCCGTGCTGGCACTGCGAGGTACCTCCTGTGTGCACTGGGATTGCGACGAGGTTGCAGTGTCTAAGGCGTTGACTGCTGGCTGCTCTGTGAGCTGCGGAGCAGCAGGTGGCCCGCGGCGCTTTGACTTGCCCTTCCTCTTGACAGAGTTCGTGGTCATCGGTTACGGGTTTTCTTTTAGAAAAGCGGCAGGTGAGTGCTGTGGAAGTTGTGGCGTCGAAGCGGCCGTGCTCGGATGTGACATTCCACCACCATTTGCTCAAATCTGCGCTGGACGCGGCAGCGCGTCGCAGCTACCGGAAGCGTCCGTCCGAGACGAGCTTGGGGCTGGTTGCGCAAGCTTGAGTGGGGCATCGCATCCCTCCCGTCATCGTCGCGACCTCGTTTGCGGGAGCTCGTGGAGTCCATAAGCTCGTCAGCTGTGGCCGCATGCAGCGGGCAAACGCTGGGGTCAAGCGAGCACATTCGTGACAAACGCGATGACTCGGGTTGGGTCACCTCTTGTACAGACCCTGATGATTGTGCCGTCGGGCTCGCAGGTGGGCCCGGGAGCACAGCTACAACAGGAGCGGCCACGATTCCGGCAGTCGCTGCTGAGAAGGCGGCGCGTCTCGCCTGCCACAAGTCCACGATAGTGGCGACGTTTGCTTGGAGGGCCTGACAAAGTCGCAGCTCCTCATAGCTGGTGGGCACCAAGGACGCAGCTGACGCGCTAGCTCAGCGGCGATGGCACTTGCGAGGGGCGCGCGAAGCGGGGGGTGCAGACTCGGCCATGGGAGCGTCCGTGCCTCGCCGTAGTAAACACGCGACACGAATAACTACCGATGGTCGTTGAAAGCACAGTCACATTCGCTGAGTGAGTCTCACTATACCTCGCGACAACTTTCTGTGGCAGCACAGCCAAAGCTACGTGGGCGGAGCTTCTGCACATGTGTTAATACGCCAAGTAGTCCGTTCGCGGGTGATTTCGGTTTCGGAAGCGCATCCAACATGTACGTTTTCGCACGAACATCCAAGGTTTATGATGTTATTTTTGAAATAGTGTATGAAAAGATAGGTTATATGTAGGTTTAATCGAAAGCTATGACAAGCATTGAGATACTTAAGAACGCAGCAGTGAAGAAAAAATACGTGGAATCATTCCTGTGTTGTTCTGCGAATTCGAGCATAGCTAATCTGCCAGCGGTGCAAGCCCGCGTGTAAAGTGAGCACCATAGAGTAATGCTTGTATTTGCTTGCTTGCATTTTTTTTTCATAGCAATAAAATATTCTTCATTACTAAGGAACACAGGAAGCAGCTTTATTGAAGCGGTCAGATTTATTTTTGAAAAAAAAAAAGGGGGGGGGGGAGGCGCACGGCCGAGCAGGAACTGTGTGATAGGAAATTCAACGTAATGGCAAGAAACCATGACCTAAATTTCGGTGAATACAGGGTCGGTATCGTCGTTTTCCTTCTTTTGGAGACGCAACAACTTTCTGGAGACTCTCACGTTAATTTGTTTGTGGACGCGAAGTCATCGATGGGTCGCAGATATCTTGGCCACGACAGGTCACAGGCAGGCGTCTCACGTTCGTAAATCCACGGCCGTGGCAAATCCAAGCGGGTGAAACGCACTCCTTACTCGGCTAAGAACGCTGTTTTGGCAGTTAGCCGCATAATAGACATGAACGCGCCTGTTGCCCAGGCGAAACTTTTGACTGGTGATTTTATCCTCCAGTATCGCTGTCATGTCAAAGAGCCAAGAACCGCTCCCGCCGTAGACGCCGACGGGTACAGTGTTAAAGTACGCGATCTTTAGCGTTATTGTATCAGCAATATTAGGCAACCGAAATACCGACCACGTATGGAATGCAATTTATGAAAAGGGTCATTACTTTTACGTACAGTTTCCAATCGCAATATTGCTTTCAAGCAGCTGGTCTTGCTGAAGATTGACAGGTCGCCGGTGTCACTTTCAAGGCGGCTATCGCGATGAGAGACCCAGTTGCGCCGACGGTATCACTCACACACAACTTCTTCCTCCTTGATAGCATATACGGGGAACAAAATATTTGACGACGCACAGCTGTCTTCTTTTCCTTCTGCTCGATGAATACAGATCACCTAGCGAACGCGCACTCATCCTCGCTGATAAGCCACGACGTGAACTTGCTCCAACCGAACGACGCCATCGTTGTTTACTGGGGCAGGAAAAAGGTGAAATGACACCAGAAAACCGGAAAACTAGAAACAGCAAAAAACGAAACTCCCGAACGGAATAAGTTTTCTTGATAACAATGCGAATGATCTAGAGCATAATAACTACATGTTTTGTTTTTATGTTTCCTTTTATGCTACGTGGTACATAAAAGTTAGCGTTCGCGGACTACATGCAGACGCGTAGTAAAAAAGCGCGTGATTCGGCTTCGCAGCTTTGGCTATGCTGCCACAGAAAGTTGTCGCGAGGTATAGGCGACGCATACTCAGCGGAAAAGTACATACACAAAATCGAAGAAAGCGGGCAGCGTTGCAAGAGACGCCACAGCGTCTCCTGCAGACGCAAGAGCTCAGAAGAACACGTCCGTTCGCACTGGATGCTCGAGAGAGACTCCTCGCCGGTTTGAGGGAAGAGGGCAGGTGTCGAAGAAAGAGGCAGAGAGAGACTAATCTGCCTCCGTTTCGCATGCGTTCGTATTCTTGCGCTTTGCGCATCGTACAGAGGCCATCCGCGTTCCAGCGCTCATAATGGTGCATTCACACTCGAGGGAAAAATCCCGCTTCTCCACGGACCGAACGGTCACGTGATCAGTTCCATCCGGCGCCACCGCGGAGGCGCCGGATTCTGGATTATGTTCCCGCGCACGGTCGTTAAGAAATCTCCCCGTTTGACCTATGTAGGTCTTTCCACACGATAGTGCTACGGCATACACGACGCCGACTGCGCACTTAACCCTCTAATGCCCACTGTATCATATATGATACACAAGATTTTAATTTAAAAAGCTTCGTTGTTTTTCGCCGCATGCCCACAGAAACGCATTCAAATGTTCCCGCCAGATTTCGCCTACATTTTTTTTATCTATTTAGTACAGCTAACGTCCAGCAGGGGGGCTGCAAATTTGTCTTTGAAAATGGCGACGGCCAGCACCAGCGGCATGGCGATCGGAGTGCGAACGTTTTACGGCCGTTCTTCAAAAAACAAAGGTGAGAATGATATTTTTTTGCATGTCTCATTGACGGGAAGGCCTTGTGACCACTTTAGCAGCGCGTGACGCCCTCGGTTCCGCTTAATGTGTTTTTTACGTGCACATGCTTTCAGCGTATCATATATGCTACAGTGGGCATTACCTCGTGTGCCCGAGCTAGGGAAAAATACGGCGCGCTTTAGAGCGCGCATCGTTCTTGTGCACGGTTTTCTTGTTTTAGTTCGGCTGTCGCTCACGTTTTGTGGCACTGATGATGCTACCACTACGTCCTCTAAAATATTTGTACATTTTGCAGGTCAAAACATCCGGAACCTGCTTGAGGAGATGCCCAATGGGGACGATAGTGATTTTGGAGACCTCAGTGACAGTGATGATGAATACGTGCCCGACACTAGGAAAGAAGGTGTGGCCGACCCCACTGTTCAAGATAATAGCGATGACAGCTCACAAGACGAGGCAGAAGTTACCGACTCCCACAGCGGGACTGGGTCTACTGCCGCACGTGTCGTGGCCGATCCCCCGTAGTGGGTTGTGCCATTATTCCAGGAATCATCATCATCATCATCTGTAGACAGAGGACATTGGAGGAAACGCCTCTTAGACGCCTCGCTTCCAGTGTTCTCGGAATCGGGCACAGAGCCAATGGTGGTGGAGAATCCCCTGACCTATTTTCGGAAATTTATTACTTCATCGATGTTGTCGTCTGTCGTTGAACAGACCAACCTCTACAGCACTCAGGAAACTGGAAAGTCAATCAATCTGACCGTGCATGAAATTGAAAAATACATTGGCATGTATTTGATGATGGGACTCGTACAGATGCCGAGTGTGAGGTGTTACTGGGAGCATGGAACCAGGTTCCCTGCTGTGGCTGATGTAATGCCACGGAACCGATTTGAGAGGCTCATGAGGTTTCTCCATTTTGAGGACAATATCAATGCCACAGAGGACGCAAAGCAGGATAAGGTCTGGAAGATACGAAAGTGGTTGAATGCTCAAGAGAATATCCGTGCTGTTGAACCTGAGGAATTGAATAGTGTGGATGAAATAATGATATCATTCACGGGACGTTGTCCTATCAAACAGTATATGCCAGCGAAACCTCACCCATGGGGCATCAAGCTGTGGGGTCGTGCGGGGACTTCTGGTTACCTCTACCAGTTTGATGTTTATCAAGGTCAACAGAACAAACAGTACAGATTTGGATTGGGTGGCGACGTTGTGATCAGGATGTGCGAGTTTTTACCCCAGCACAAAGGCCACAAAGTAGCTGCAGACAACTTTTTTAGTTCTTTGGAACTTGCAGAAGAACTCGCGAAAACTGGTCTGGGTTTTATTGGAACGCTTAGGAACAACAGACTGCGAGACTGTCGCCTCAAGACGGAGAGTGACCTGAAGAAGGAAGGGCGTGGTGCATTTGATTATGTGGTCAATACTGTAAAAGATCTTGTGGTGGTCAGGTGGTATGACAACAGGTCGGTGACACTTGTTTCCAACTATGCATCAACTGAGCCTGTGCGTACAGTGCGCAGATGGAATAAAAAAGAAAAAAAGTTTGTTCAAGTACAACAGCCAGCCACTGTAGCAACCTACAACTCCTTTATGGGGGGTGTAGACCTTTTCAACTACCTGACTGCATTGTACAAGTACTCCCTGAAATCTCGAAGGTGGTACCTGTACCTCTTCATCATGACGGCCATGGTCAATGCCTGGCTTGTGTACAGAAGGCACTGCTTCCTTTTGAAGCAAAAGCACGTCAACCTACGCCAATTCCAAGCTAGCGTGGCAGAGACAATGCTGGCGGTGGGGAAACGACCAGTTGGCAGGCCATCACTTTCAGCACAGCCAGCCACGAAAAAAGCGCAAAGCGACTGAAAAGCCACCCGAGCACGAAGTCCGTCTTGACGGTGTTGGTCACATGCCAATGTGGAGCAGCAGCCGGCTTCGTTGCAAGTCATGTCCCTGGCAGAAACACAGTTTCTCATATGCCTACTGCATCAAGTGCAACGTGCACCTTTGCTTCAACAAAGACCGCAACTGTTTTGCCGCCTACCACCAGTGACTGTTGGGTATTACGCACTAATGCCCAATGTATCGTATATGATACATTCTTTTTTCGCCTGAAATAAAGGTGCAAAAAAAAGAAAAATGACTTTGATGATCTTTTGTAAGTGTTTTAAGCAGATATTGAAGGAAAAATAATTTTTAGTACTGCTCAACAGTTTCTGGGCATTACAGGGTTAACGTATGGTGTGGCATGTTTCTTCTGGCATCCATGCATTTCTGTTTCTTTACACACGCTTTGCACAGCCCATGGTGATTTGCGGCTTCATGCATCTCATCTTCTTTAATATATTTTGGGAGACCGCATCAAGCACCGTGCACGGGTAACAGGCTGCCCGCAGCCTCTCTAATTGCATATCAATGCATGCCTGCACAGTGTGCACGCACGACTTCACAAGAGCCGACTCCAGGCAAAGTTTCGCGATACCTATCTTTACTAACAGGCTGATGCGACACGTAGCACAAGATTCGTAGTCTTTCCCAGTTGAGTCTGACTTTTTCTGGTCGTTCCTTGTGTCGTATGAAGATTTATTAGAAAAGCAGTGACGACTTGGCAGTCAGAGTAGCGCTGGTCCGACAGGAACCCAGATCTCGCGCACAGCAACAGGCGCCCGAGCGAATCTTCTTTCTCGTCTTCACTACAATTGCCCCCGGGAGAGAAGACAAGCCATCCCGGCGTCTCAAGGCGTAGGCAGTATCAAGGGGTCGTAGTACGGCTTAAGTCTGCTGACGTGAACCGTGTCCCGACCGCGATGTCTGGGGTCGTGGGACGGCGTCACGGGCTCAACTACGTAGTTGACAGGAGACGTGCGTCCTTTGATGCGGTAGGGGCCATCATAGCGTGCAAGAAACTTGTTTGTAAGGCCAGGGCTGCGAGGAGGTATCCACAACCGAACGAGAGAACCAGTCGGGAAGTCTGGTGAAGACGCGTCATTGTCATGTCGCAGTTTTTCGCGACCTTGAGCGGCGGTTGTAAGTTTACGAGCGAGCTGCCTACAGTCCTCTGCATATCTCGCCGCTTCAGACACCGGCATGCATTCGGACGCGTCGGGTCGGTATGGAAGCAGTGTGTCCATGGTACAAGAGGGCTCTCGTCCGTACAACAGGAAAAACGGGGAAAAGCCAGTGGTAGCTTGTGTGGCAGTGTTCTAGGCGTAAGTTACAAATGGTAAAACAGCATCCCAGTTACTGTGATCCGACGCGACGTACATACCCAGGAATTCGGGACATCGCTTTTAGTTCACCGTTTTTCACACCACGTGGCGTACGGACCTTCAACTTTCAAAATTGGCGCGATGACGCATGCCGCGCGGCAGACAAAACGACAATACACATAAAAAAAGGCAGCACGATATCGACTATCGCCACCGAGAGCGAACCGTGATCGCGGACTGATAAGCGCAAGGCGTACGACGAGCCTTCGGCTGGCTGCTCGATCGTGAATCGGCAGTTACATTGCAACGAATGCGTGCACACAAGTCACTTGTCTTTGCTTGAAAAGGGCGTGCTGCCCATCCTGTCGTCATTTTCAATATATTTCGTCCGATTGTATCGTCGTCGGTCCCCACGGGTTTCTTTAGAAACTAAGGACGTCCTTTCGTCGCTGCCGTTTTTCGTGATCTTAGAAAGCTAATTTCAAGACAATAATACCAGCCTACGATATGGTAATGACGGTTTGAGGATATGCAGAGACTCGACGTACCTAATGTTTGTTGGCGTCACTTTACAAATGATCTTTTTTTTGTTTTGTTTTGTGCTATAGAGTGAAGGAAACAGGCCGTGTGATATTCACTGCCAGTGACAATCTTTTTCAGGGCTCAAAAAGGAGCTAAAATAAAGGCCGAGATTGATTACAGGGACGAGATTGCTCAATGGCCTTCTGAATTTAAGCATTCTAAATACGGCGCTTTAATTTAAACAACGCTCTTTACGTTTCTAGAGCACATAATGAAAGACGTCCGAAATAACGTATTTCATTATGCACATGACATGCTATACAGCTCGTCGGCGCCTCTTTGATGACTGTTCGTGAAAGCGTAATGAAACCAATTATATTCAGGTACCCGACCACCCACCGCGGTGGAATAGCGATTACAGTGCTCGGGTTCTGACCCGAAAGCCGCGTGTTCGATCCCGGAAGCGGCGGTCGCATTTCGATGGAGGGTGAAATGCTGTATATACTGCATACTGTGCGATGTCAGGGGACGTTAAAGAACATCAGCTGGTCGAAATTTCCGGAGTCCTCCACAATGGCGTCCTTCATAATCATAACGTGCTTTTGGGGCGTAAAACACTTGATAATATTTGGATGTACACGACCGTAAAACCACCTCTTTGTTTCGCTGGCTCTGCGGTCTGCACAATGGCATCAGGTCTTGGTTTGTGACCCGGCTATTTCGGGCCCATTTTATTTAGAACGAGGAACGCGTACACGCGAGTTTGAAGTCAGCGCTCGTCTGGTTTCCTTGCCGCTACTTGTGTCATTGTTTCTTTGCTCGTATTGCTCAAGAACAGCGTGCTTACATTTTTATATGGTAATGTTTCTTAAAAGGTCACTAGCCAGTACCTATTTAATACTTGCATGACGCGCTTATTGATGAGTATTTAAAGCAACCACTCATTGTGCAATTCAGATGTGTGACGCTGTTGCTATTCTACGCTTCTGCCACGGAATATTACATGTGTTAAGGGGGCCCCTCACACTACATGACATTATTATAGGTTTTTCTTTTCGAAACAGTTTCAAGCACAGTCGTGGCCGTGTTGTAGAAAACCTGTTTTTCATGCAGAAGTCCTGGGTTCGACTTCCGTACGAGCCGAATGTTGATATTGTTTATTTATTTTTGCCCACAAGCAACGCTTATTGTTTGGCTCTCAACGAAAGACGCCGACACCAGCTCCGACACCGGATTCTCTGCAAAACGAGCTGTTTAACGCGATCAAGTTAAAACACATCGCTTTTTTGTCGAATACTTACCCACCAATGAAATCACAGGTGGCTCCAAACACGCGTGGTTGATGCAATATCTATAGTATACCATGCCTTGTTCACATTCGTGACGACTCTAATAAGACAAGTGCTCATTTTTAAAAAGAAAATTTGTGGTTGAGAAAATAATAATAATAATAATAATAATAATAATAATAATAATAATAATAATAATAATAATGTATTATTCTTATAACTTATTATTATTACTGCTGCTGTTGTTGTTGTTGTTGCTGTAAAGGTGTTTATTGAACGCTGGCGTAGGGGTTGGCCGGTAGCTTGATCAACGGCTCAAATCAATGGACCTTGAGAGCGAGCGAGCGGCGCCTCAAGGCAATGCGTGCGCGTGTGTGTGACACAGACCCGCGATGTCACTGGAGAGGATCACCCACTTATTATTATTATTATT
>JALIZH010025999.1:0-28879 GCA_030522465.1 Rhipicephalus appendiculatus | reverse complement strand
AAATTGTGGACTACGAGACCGCCACTACGTATGGAATTCCACACTGGATATGCTCCGTGACAGGCGACCTCCGGAGGAAGGTGAACAGAATCCATGCGAGGGAATGGAAGTGATTGAGCATGTGTGCATGCTGAGTTGGGAACTATTGTTTCGTGAGCACGCACTGCACCATCCTGCTTTCGAAAGCAAGGACGACGCCTTTCGAAATAACTATATTGTTTTACGATGAATCATGACGTTGTGTCTAACTTTTGCCAGTCATCTACTTTTTTCCTGTTGTATCGTTCCTGGTTATTGGATTCTTTGTAGACATTTCTTTCATAAATAAAACTTTCGTCAATCCATCAGCTAGTACTAATGATTTCACCTACTTGTACGGCCAATATATCGTGGCACTGCAGACAGAGCATCTTATCGTCTCATTTGGTGCCGGCCACGGTATCCTTGGCATCTCGTGTTGAACTCGTTGGGTATCGATCTGACCCTGGAAACAGAAGAGGTAAAGCCATTTCGGCTGCCGTGAAAGCTTTTTGACGCGGGGAAGGGTCACCTGCCTTGCATTGTCCACTCTGGGCAGGTTGTTGCGAGTGATAAAACTGTCTGCGGGTCATTTTTCCCCAATAAGGTTGTTTGTTGTCTCCTCGCTCGACCTAATCGCACCTTTGTTTCCTTACAAGAGGCACCTCTCTCGCAACGCTGCCACGCGCGATTGCGACAACCTACTCTTTCTTCTCTTTTTCTTTTTGTATTTGCCGGCATCGCGCTTGGAAACCCATTAACCACCGGAACTATTTCAGATTGTCCATCCTTTTTGGTTGACATGACAGATTTGGTGGTCCGATGTCTCTTGTTAGCTTCCCTTTTTATTATTTTTTTTTCTCTAGTACATAGTACAAATTCCAACGTTATCGGCTGCCGACCCGAAAGTCGTGGCTTCGATACCGGCTGCTGCGGTCACATTTTGATGGAGTCAAAATGTCCGAGGACTGTGTACTGTGCGATTTCAGTGCAAGTTAAAGAATACCAGATGGTCGTAATTTCCGGAGCTCTCCACTTCGGCGTATCTCATTATCATAACGTGGTTGTCAATTATCAATGAAAGCTGCAGAACTAAATTTGAGTTTAACAAGTGAGCAAGCGTACAGTAATATTGTGTTACAATGTGCACAGGAAACAAACCGAAGACGCAAGAAAAAAGAACAGACGCCATTGATTGTGTTAGCTAATTAAACAACAATGTTTCCCATACTACGAAGCAAACGATGTAACTACACACCCCACCAGGTTAACTGCTACAAGACCGCCAAACCGGTCATCTTTAACAGGCGTCCCCCTAGCGACGTTCAGGTGGATGTGACAGGTCGAGCATCCTTTCATTTCGTGTAGTGGTACGTTATTGAATTTAGGCAGTTCCCTTGATTTCGCATCATTTCGTCACCTAAGTAATCGAATTAACCAACCCAAGTCTGCTAAATTTGTCAGATAGAACCAGCGCCACCTAGCGTCAACGATGTGCATGTGAAAGGCCGAGAAGTACAGCAACTGCTGGCCTCTGATGGGGGACGAAAGTAAAAACCCATAACAAAGCAAATCCTGTCGGGTTGGGAGATGACTTTTGGCAAGAAAAGCCGCTCGCGTGCATAATTGCTGTTTCGTGAAGGGCTCTGTCGTTCAGGTGGACATCCGGGGATCCCGTTAATTGGATTTCCGCTGACTCATCAGCAGGCGTCAACAGCTTCGTGCGGACGTTTCTGTCAACCTCGCTATTTTCGATTAACTCCGACGCTCAAGCTTGCTTTTTTTTCGTATTTTATTTCGTTAGCCACCTCCAATCGGCCTCCTTTAATCATGTAATTTAGTCCTGTAACTTCCGCGGACTAAACTATCGTAAATGCAGCCCGTTGTATGCAGGTATAAATAAGCTAGGCTTCTGTAAAGCGTTGTTATGTGGCAACCACAGAATAGATCCAGGAGAAAGAAAAACTGACGTAGCCTGGAGTGGCAGATTAGAGTAGTGGTGTCATCCATTGGCAAATTCGGAGCACTTCCGGTAGCACTTTTTCTGCTCCATGCGGAGCAAGTCTGTTCCATTGGCAGACTGAGAGGGCTCCCTGTATCTTCCATTGGCAGATCCGGAGCAGTTCCGTCGCGAGATCCACTCCACGAAGCAACTTTTTCTACTCCGCGAAAAGGGGCGGAGTCAACCGGAAGTCGCAAGTGCCCTGTGCCCTGGAACGATGCAAACGGTGGGCGCGCCAACGTACGCCGGTCGCGTCGGTCGCGCGTCGCGTCGGGCTGTACAGCGCTCGCGTTTTGCTAGCGCAGCGTCGCTGTGTCCAGCGTGCCCACTAATGCAAGAATGGAGACGCACGCATCGCGTTCCATTCTGACCCTGCCATTTGCTCCAGCGAGAGCGCGTGTGTTCCATTGGTAGATTCCCTTCGGTTGCCCTCCGCCAGAGTGGAGTGCTCCGGCGCAGATTTCGTCGGCCACTCCGAATCCACCAATGGATGACAACATAGGTTACGCATGCAGATTAGCAAATACGTAAGGCGTAACTGAGTGGGCCAACTGACGCCACACAGCGGCAACCGCAAATGTCTGGGAAAAGCGTTTTCTCTTTGTGGTGACAATGACGTAGAAATGATGTCTTGTCAGGGCGTAGCTCAGGTATTTCGCGCATGGAAATGTTTTATGTCTGCTTTTAAATTTCAACCTGGTATTTCTCTAACAAGGGCCGTATCACAACAAGGGCCGTTTCTGGCGTCGTAGTTGCCCGCCGCCGCCGCCGGTGTCCGTAACCACTATCGCGCGAAATAAAAAAAAACTTTAAAAATAAAAAAAATACCGATAGAATGGGATTCGAACCCGGGCCCTCTGCGTGGCAGCCAAGTATTCTTGCACTGAGCTACGCCGATGCTTTTTTTTTTCTTTCATGGTATTTATTACAGATGTGCGTAATATACATCCCAGCGAACAAAATGCTCAAGGGCGCCTCTAAAAGCGTACATCAGGTTTTGCACAGAACGAAGTTTCAAATAGCAAAGTTTCAAATAGCAATGTCTTCAAAAGGGAATCAGAGCAGTGCATTTCATGAAAAGTGGAAACCAGTCCGGCTGGAACTCTAGCTGCTGATAAAACTCTTTTAGCTGTAGAGCCATTTGTATAAAATGCAACCGTGATGATACAATTGGTTCCGCGTGCCTGTCTAACATGCGAGTTTTCCATAAACTGTGCATTCCCATTAGTAGGAGCATGTCAACAGGCATAGAATTGCTTTTCGGTGGCACGAGATAACGTATGCTATGAGAATTTAAATTAATTTGTTTTTTAAACGCCCTTTGGAGGACGTCCCAAAAGAGGATGGCGTCTTTACAGCTGATAAAACAATGTTCTATAGTTTCTGGAACCTCGCAGAGGCGACAATTAATTGAAGATACAAAAATGCCTTTGCTGCTTAACCAGGTCTTTACGGGTAGCGTTTCTGTGTGCACTTTGAAGAAAAATGTTTTGGACGTTGGCGGAATAGGCATTTTTTTCACACGGACTAGCACGTCATGTCCAGGTAGTCCATTACGTAGAGAGCGGTACAGTGGTGCAGATGCTTCCTTTTTCTCTTTAATACATGGGAATAAAGCCATATGAAACTCCATTCCAAATTGACCCTATGGAGGCTTCATCGGGTAAGGAATCTCGTTAACATGTGTAATAAAGCGTTTTAGATCAGCAAAGCAACAAGCAGGCATCACACAATGCGAATTGCGTAACGAGTGGGTCGTTCAATGCTCCAACCCATTACAAAAGCCTCAGCATAATTCTTTATCGTCTTCAGCCAGTGCACATAATGCTTTACAAATGTGTAGCGGGTACCACGCTTCTCCGAACGATGTCAAATAATGGCATAGTGGACGCTTCCCTACTATACAAATATTATGATTTATGGCGTAGTGGGTACCATGCAAGTGTGTTTGTAGTAGTTGCCTCAAGAGTGCTTAAAAAATGCTCTAAAAAGGCCGCTCTTGCAGCTTTCGCTGTGACTGTGCTGGGCGTTCCACGAAGGCCTGGTGCTTTTCACATCGCCACACTTGATTCATCAATGGCTTCTATCGAGAACCGCGAACCCAGATTGAGCTTCACATGTCACTGTCTTCTGCGTCATCAAATTATCAGCTTCCTGGAGTTGTGTACGTGAGAGACGATAGCTTCATAACTGGGAAAGCTTCGTTCAATTAAAAGACAATAATTTATTCTTACCATTGAATGAAAGTAGGATGCGGGAAACAAACAAACCCTTTTTATTCCTCAGAACAACATGAATATTAAAGCTTAATCGAACGCTGACGCTTCTATGCTATTTCAGGAAACGTGAGCTCGTACCCGAAGTAAAAATGAACATTCTTTCCACGTACTCGAGATCAAAGCGGAAAGCTTTTTAGAGGAACCTCATCTGAAGTCAAGCAAGACTCAATAACCAAACACAGAAACAGAAAAGCAATACCGGGCCCTTTAACTCCCGTGACAGCCGCGTACAAAAAAAAAAAAAAAAAACAAAGACAGTATTCTCGATTTACCAAGGTTGAATGGGAAAAGAAGGTTAATTCGCAATGCAGGCGAAACAAAAAAAGAAAGAAAACAGGATGGGGTTCATTGAAAGCTGCCGGTGTTTCATTGCACACCACGGCAAAGAGAGCAATATTATGGAGGCCTTAAGTTTAGGCACTCAACGACCTGCCACTCGAAACCAGGACACTTTGATTTGTCGATGTCCTTGTAAAGTAAGCTTACACTGTCGTCTCTTTCATCTGCACAGCTCAACTAGGGCTTACGCATCCCACGCACGAAAGAGATGTCAGAGTACGAAAGGTAGAATGACTCGATCAATATTTGCTCCGGCTCAGAATACCACGCTTTCGATTTTCCCAGCTGGCTTATATTTTCTCACTTCGGCTTGCTAAGAAGCTTTCGCGAGAGCTTATTTCCATACGGCCCACTCCGTTTGACGTCATCTACTACGCCGTAATTCAGTTCACTAAAAGGTGGCGGCGCACTGAGATCCGGATTTTCAGGCACACGATTTTGTAAGGGAACTTAAACCTTGCCGCTGTTTTGTTTTTGGACGTAGTTTGCGCAGCGCTCAATGTTTACCGGTCGGTACACTTCAGTAAGCAGTTCGATGGAGACACAAGCGAAAGTATTACGGCAGCTCTTGTGCGTGTGCGTGTGTGTGCGTGTGTGTGTGTGTGTGTGTGTGTGTGTGTGTGTGTGCGTGTGTGTGTGTGTGCGTGCGTGTGCGTGTGTGTGCGTGTGTGTGTGTGTGTGTGCGCGTGAGTGCGCGTGTGTGTGTGCACGCGTGTGTGTGCGTGCGTGTGCGCGTGTGCGTGCGTGTGCGCGTGTGTATGTGTGTGTGCGTGTGTGTGCGTGTGTGTGTGTGCGTGCGTGTGCGTGTGTGTTTGTGTGTGCGCGTGTGTGTGTGTTTGTGTGTGTGGGCGCGTGTGTGTGTTTGTGTGTGTGCACGCGTGTGTGCGCGCGCGTGTGTGTGTGTGTGTAAACACACACGCGAATCTGTAAACACACACGCGTGCGCGTGTGTGTTTACAGATCAAGTGTCTACGTTTACAGGTGCGGGCGGCTTGTATATTTTTTTTTGTTTAGCTAGTATAGCGAGAGTCTTAGATGCCTCATAAAACGCGAAAACTGACTGGCGTAGTCCATGGTGTCAACACGAGCGATAACAAAAATAATCGCGTGAGGACAATTCGTATTGCGTTTTCACGACGTCACAGATTGCCAAAGTTTCTGACGAGGTTATGAAGTCGTCATGGCGTCACAACGTGGCGACACGTGATGACGTTACCTCATGATATTGTCACTTCGTGAAACATGGGCCGTTCACGGAGGCAGTGCAAAAGTAGGTGAGGTGCAGGAAGCTTTCGATGCCTGCGATCCCGGAGGCCGTGCAGAACCACATTAGGTGCAGAAACTCTTCTGAGGGGCAAGTGGAGAGGATCAACACATCGAGTTAGTAGACAACGAAGGCTTTCGCCTTCCAGTCGTTTTAGGCCAACGCATAAGAGACCCTGGGAAATTTCGTTAATGCGATAACATTACGAATAAAAAATTTACACCATCTTCCCAAAGGGAACCCTGATGGGATGCGAAGCAGCAGCGTTGCGCACGGGTGGCGTCACGGGTTGAACGGCGCAAACGCGGGTGCTGCGGTGAGCGCTGGAAGATTCGTTTGAAGCGATGGCTGGCGTAGGTCTTGTCGTTGCGCGTCAGGCGGCAGCTGCGGGCGCTGCGGCGAGCGCGCGGCAGGCGAGGGAGAGAGTGACGTCAGCGCGCACTGCGAGGGGAGCGTGACGTCAACGCGCAGCTGCGGCGTGACCTACTTGGCACCGCTCCAACACCTGCGGCGAGGGGAGCGCGTTGCGGCGCGTTCGTACGGACGCACGGAGGGACAGCGTTACACAGGCTAGTCAAAGAGCTGCTTCGCATCTAAAAAAACGTTATCTGAAAGTATATTTGGCCTTAGCTTTCTTTTTTTCAGATGTCTTATCGAATTTCTAGTAGCTAAGGAAATGTTTCCAGGGTTTTGTGTAGAAGACCTCATGCCTAGTCGCAGTCAAGTAACAAAAATCGTTAAGTAAACAAGAAAAAAAAACTAATTTCCGCGAAATCTCATAAAAGTTTGTATGTCTCTCACACGCACGCAGTACAGTGTTCTAGCTCCCCGTACTGCTTCCTTCCGGTTATTAAGGCATACCTGCTACTAAAGGCGTGTTCGAGCTTGTAATCGGAGCGCCTTTTTAATCCCGCTGCATGCCGGACTACTCCTCAAATGCATGATCATCTGTGTTCTGTGTGCACAGGACAAGATATACCACGAAACGCCACTTCACCGCTTCAAGCACAGGCCTCGCAGCACACATATAGAACGAACGACCACATTCGCATCAAGTTTTATGGCTCAGGGCAGGTCTCCATTAAAAAGAAAAAAAAAGAACAACTGGCAGGGTCTCTTATGCAATCGTTTCAGACCAGGGGCGTAGGCAGAAATTTTCTTCGGTGGGGGAGGGGGAGGGGGGGCCGGGGGCACCTTTTTGATCTTAAGGGGGGGGCCGGGCAGGGAAATGGTCATTTTGCGCTGTATATGCCAAGGCGAAAAAATATTTTGGGGGGGGGGGGGGGGGGCACGGGCTTGGTGGGCTACCCTCTGGACACGCCACTGTCTGAGACAACTAGAAGGTGAAAGCCTTCTTCATTTTCTTCCTAGTTGATGCATTTTCTTCTCAGTTGATGCATTTATCTTTCGCCACCACCGCCTCCTAAAGCTTTCCGCATCTAACATGGAGCGCTGAGCCGTGGCCCCACGACGGGAGGCAGGAAATAGCACCTTTTTTTTATCTTCTTCTTTTCCCCAACCACACTCTCTCTCTCTAACATGGTTTTGCACTGCCTCCATGATGATACATTCGCCTTTGAGCAAGACGCGATGCCATGTGAAGACATCATGTAACGTCACAGGGTCGTCATCACGTGATGTTTTTTTGCACCACCCGTGTTGACGCTTATTTTTTTGTTTATGAAGGGTAAGAGCGCACTGAAGACGAAGACACAAAGAAGGCACACACACGCACACACATAGCGCTACTTTGTGCGTGTGTGCGTGTGTGCGTGTGTGTGCCTTCTTTGTGTCTTCGTCTTCAGTGCGCTCTTACCCTTCATAAACATGGAATACCAACATGCCCACATTACCACCTTCGTGTTGACGCCGTGATGCCGACGGCCGATCTCCGTGTTTGATGAAGCATCTGAGGCCTTCGCCTTAGTAACAGACGGTATATCACTTTTTGCCTTGACACCTCATTTGACTTGGTGGCCATCGTGCGCGTTTAAAGCAATTATTTCGCATCGGCTTCTCGTCGTCTTCTTGCTCGGCTTCGACTTGGCTAAAGCCTGTCTGTGCAGCCCGTTCGAAAATGTGCAAAGTAATAGGATTACGAGGGATTAGGGGGCAACCCAGCCGCATAGTGTGCTGGGTCAGCGGTACAATGATCAAGCAAGGGATGTCAGACAAAAATTAACAATTCGAAGGAAAGATCCGCGCTTCTAATGAGCAGAACAGCGTTCGCTTTAACTTTCGGTTTAGTTGTGCCTTGTGAAACCTTTCCCGTTTTTTTCTTGGTACAGACACTCTACTTAACAGTCAAGGCGGGAAGGATTAGAGCTGTCGAAACGGTAATAAGATTGGTGGTAATAAGGGGACGATAAAATATGAGAGCTCACATGGATAGTTGCGTCATGACCCACTTATCGATTACATCGAAGTCTCTCAGGAGCATGGCTAGGGTAATCGGCAACATTATGTACACTGATCTGCGATAAAAATAGAAAAAAAAACCCACCTCCCCGAAGGGAATCGTGAGGAAATGCAAATGCATTTCGCGCGCGCTTCACTCCATTTATATATGGTGGTTGTGGTTCGAAGAAGGAAAAGGCGCCTAATTTCTGCAGCGCGGTCGGGAGCACGGCGCAGCGCCTGTTTTTTTTTTGTTTTTTTTTTATCGCGGTAGCTCCGCTGAGCTCCCGCGATGCGAGCGCCCTCACGCGCCAGAGCGCGCTCCTCCTCTCCACTTTGCTAGGGGCGAGGATAAGCGCGCGCGCCCGCAGCTTTTGCTATGGGAGAGAGTGAGAGCGGAGAGATAACACCTGCCGGCGCGCGGACACCTCCTCAACCTATCCTCCTCCCCGCGGACAACGCCGGCCAACGCCGGACAACGCCGCCTGACATAGCCCTGACTAAGAAATGCATTCGCATTTAAAATATAAGATCTGTTAAGCTCGCTTGGACATATGAGCAGTGCCCTAATTTCTCATTACATCAAAATCTGTCAGCAAGCCAGGTACGGTAATTGCATATAAAACCGTGATCATACCTCGTAGTGTTTTTGCTCTCACTTTCGAAGTACTCATCCATTTAATTATTCAGAACAATCAGAAAATCAGAGGGCCTTTACCTCTCAAAAAAAATTTCGTTACCCGTCTTTCGATCCCACGATGAATATACTTTCACTACAGAAACTTTCAAACAGTTCCATATTCTTTCCAAACGAATTGACGGAATCTATATGCATTCCATATACCTAAATTGGATAAAATTTCGATGAAGGCGCCGCAATGATCCAACGCTGTTGGCATGTTCACATGCCAATAGGCGCTATTGGCATGTTAGATCGAACACACGCTCAGTCACTGCGCCGGCGCAGCGGCGTAGTGACTGAGCGTGTGTACGACCTAACGCGAGCCTTTATCTAAACGAGGAGGGGGAATGTGGGGGAGAGGGAGGTTGGCTACGGCGCAGTGACCACAGATGTTAGCTGGTGTGTGGAGAGGGTTCGCGCATGCGCAGTAAGGGTGGTCACGCCGCACACCACCGGATTGAACTCCGCCATAAGCTGCTTCGCATCTAAAAAATTTCCTGACGTCTCTGTCACTTGACATAAGCACCAGTCCAACAAAGCAAAAATCTAACTGGATATATACTATTACATAAGAAAAAAAGCTCGTGGGGTTCCTTGTGTATTCGTCTAAGATGACTCGAAGGCGAAAGCCATTCTTCTTTTTCCTCCCTTTCTATGTATTGATCCTGCCTCCCCCGCCCCTTACGAAGGCTTACTACATCTCGCCTGGTTTTGAACTGTCTCACTGATCGGCCTAACCAGTAGACGATGTCATGTAACGATAATAATAATAATAATAATAATAATAATAATAATAATAATAATAATAATAATAATAATATCTGGGGTTTTACGTCCCAAAACCACGATATTGCCTCGCGCGTTTCTTATTTTCGCTTTTGCTGCATTCGGTTCTAGCCCGCAAAGACTGACAGCAATGCTCAGCGCAAACCGCGCCTTCGCGATTATTATAGATCGTTCTGTTAAGATTGCGCACAAGACGCGAACACTCGTGCTTATTCCAGAGCTTGCGTGAAAACCAGTGATGAGGCTGGAATATTAGATGAAACACGTATAAATGCCGACGCGCTTCACCGCTTGTCAGTTTTTCGACGGCCGACGCTCTGTTCGCCGATATCAGTGTACAGCGTGCATTGCTTGCGGTAATTTGACTTCCAGTTTTCCGGCCACTGCTGACTTCGTCGACGTCACGACCACGTGACAATATGATTATGAGAGACGCCGTAGTGGAGGGCTCCGGAAATTTCGACCATCTGGTGTTCTTTAACGTGCACTGGATATATGTAACCACGTCATCAGCTGAGGTCACGTTATGAGCCGTCACTGTGACGTAATGATGACGTCATAACGGAGTCCTCAATTTGGGAATTTGTTCATGATGACCTCATGTGGTGAAGTTATCACGTGATGATCATGATTACACTTACATCACTCCTGTTGACGCCAATGCCGCGGGACGCTAACGGTCAGTTTTCTGCGATTGAAAGGGGCAATAAGGCTTTCGCGTTAATACGTTTTCCGTGCTTTATCTCAGATTTTGGAGATATCCGACTGCAAGCGGTGCTGCAGCGGCGTGTTGGCGGGAAATAGCGCGACAATGAGCAAACAAACAAACAAAAAAAACAGGTCATTGCGACAGTTGCGCAGTTCCTATATCTGGCTTGCCAGACGCGCACAACGGGCTTTCGCCACACCACACACGTCTAGCTCAAGAGAACGCGCTCGCGACTGCAAGCACGCCAGGCTAGCACGCGCTAGCCCAAAACAGCTAACAGACGTCTTGTATTAGATGTTTTTTTTCGTCTGCAACAGTGCCTCGTTTTACGTAGCCTGCATCCCAGCAGACGGACGTCGTCTTCAATTGCGTGTCTCCTAGGCCTGTGCACTTTAGTTCTCCGGACTCCCATTGTCTCGGTGTCGTCTGCAACAGCGTTAGTTTGCACAACCGCGTGCTTAAGCAGAAGTCACTGCTTTTACGCATGCGCGCAGTGCGACTGGGGTTTATTCCAGGCAACTTTCTCTCGTGTAGCGCACTGGCTGTGCATTGTTTGCTCTTTTCTATGCGACAGCGTATGGTAGCGCATCCCTCCAAATTCGTGCATTTACTCGCAATATAAAAGCTGGAAAGACTATTTGAGCATTAACAGCTCTGGGTCACGTGACATGAGCTGAAACGTCACGTGTGACGTCATACCACCCCCGTACGATTCACATGAAGGAAAAGTCCTATCTGGCCTCGCATAAGCATCGCTATTTTGCCAGTGTCATTGGTTCAGCGGCGGAGACCGGAGTGTGGTTTTGGGAAGCTCAAAACACCTCCCGAAATATTTTTTTCTTCATTTTGCATAAGTATATACACACGCGCGAACACACGACCCTACTAAAAGTAATGCCTAGTTATCATGTAAGTGGAAACTAGCATAGTTAATTACAATCTACAACGCAATTACAGACGACTCCGAGTAAGAATTTCTCCTTGGTACGATGGTAGCGTTATGTGTGTGCAAGCACCTGCCACCATCTTAGCGGTGACGCCAGCGTCTGAGCAATCGCAATTTCACTCAATTTTTACAATGAAGCTGTGTTAGACTACCCAGTGTCGCTTTTTTTTGTCGTTCTAGTAGTAGTAGTAGTAGTAGTAGTAGTAGCGGTAGTAGTAGTCGCAGTAGTAGTGGCAGTAGTAGTAGTAGTAGCAGATGGGGAGCGAATGAAAGAAAGAAAATAAGGCGTAATTACGATGATGCTCGCATTGATAATGATGATAATGCTGCTAAATGATCATGATGATGATTATAATGCTTGATATGACCCTGAGCTGTCCTAGTCTACCCTCACATACACTTCATCGTACTGCTTCTCTGTACGATAGTTTTAACGGCGTGGAACCGGATAAATTTTTTTCTTGTGCTATATGTTCAAAAAAGAAAGTGTCTGACCGAATGAAGGAACCGTAAAAACAAAGCACAGTTTCGTGCAAAACCAATCACGCCGAGACGCACCCCGTTGTGCAATCATCTGAAACTTTCCACAAGTTGTGTAATTTGGACCTCTTCGAATCAAATTTTCAGACGGTTTCCGTTTTTGCAGTTTACACAGAGGCAGCCACTGACTGACCGCAGTTTGCCAACTTCTCGGTTCCGAGGCATCGAGACAAGACATATAGGAAGAAACAAAAATAGAAGAGCAATATTGGACACGGTTCGCCTGCAGCGAGAGTTATTTGAAACCCGGTTTGCCCGACTAGCCAAGCCACCGCCGCAAAGTTACTGGTCCCGCTGTTGCTATGGGAACTCTTCAATGTGGAGTGCGAAGATAAGGCACCGGGACGGTTACCAGAGAGCTCGAGGCAGATAGAAAGCGCTTAAATCTTCGGGTCGCTGTTTCTTCATGTTTCAGTTCGTTGGTTGGTTTGTTCGGTTGTTTGTTAGTTTTTCTTCCATACAGGTCTTGCCTAGGAATAACACACAAAATGAGAGAAATACAGAACGTTTCCAAACATTTTATTTCTTCTCATTTTATTGTGCCATTCAGGTCGGCACTTACACTTCATAAAAAAGCTAGGCACGTTTGATGCTATACTTTCTTCGGTTAGCCGATGAATGAACACTTTTCTTTATTTCGAACAGGGCTCCCTTACTTCGTACTGAGTAACCCAATATTTAACCAGGATCGACTCGTGTTGTTGCCTACGCATGCGCAAAAAGGACTCTTGGATCTATGCTTAAACGAATATAATACTGGCGTCATAGCCTAAACTAGCCGACATGAATCAACATCGGCAAATGCTTACCGATATTTAACAAATACTAGCAACAGGTCGTTTACTCAACATGTGACAATACCAGCCGATTTGTGCCACTGGCGGAGTGGCCCTAAACAACATTTACATTTATTCAGGCATATTTAACCGATAGCCAAAATCAGCCTATAGGTTCTCCGGGAGAGTCTATTAGCACATCCACTACTCGCTGCCACGTTGCGTGACGTTTCTGATGAGGTCATGTAATTTCGAGCTATCGACGTGCAAACTCTCCCACATTTGCCATCAGTTAACCAGCACTAGCAGCCATTCGCCAGAGATAATCCCGCTGCTGGCACTATCAGAGTAAATACGTTATGCAAGTGCACCATCACTCACCATTCGCCATTCGTGAATCAAGTAGCGGGGGTGTTCCAAGGTGAGCTCTCGCATGCGGAATCTTGTGAGCACGCACACGACACCACAACGCTTAAGTATTTCAGAAATGTTCTTCAATTACATTTATATTGACTCTAGTGCCACAGTGCTCATGGTAGCCATTGGATTCGTTTAACCATTGGATTCGATTAAAGTTGCAAGGCAGGCTTTTTGGTTTGGCATATTTGGATAACTATTGTAGCACGAAGAAACAGGACGCAAGAAGGCAACAAAGAGTCACACACAGTGCTACGTGCTGTGTGTGTCTTTGTTGCCTTGTTGTGACCTGTGTCTTTGCGCTACTATTTTTATACAAACAGGATTCCAGATCGCGCATGGTAAAATTTTGTCTGTTTGACAGTCTCCTCTGTAAAGAAATCGCGTTAAATTTGCGTATTTATATCTAGAATGCATGAATGGGTATATGGCAAAAAGTTCGAAAGAAATTATGTCACTTCTGCACTTTCGGCGATGACGCTGCCTACGTCTGCCGGGCCATCGCCGTGAAAGTGTAATAACATTTGCGTCACATAACAGCGTCCAGTCTGCGGGTACCTCCCATTTTCCTGAGGTAAGTGCCAGCAACGGTCGCGCTAACCCAAAGCAGCTAAAAATACTGTAGGTATAAACGTGGTTTCCACTATTCAATGCCAGTAATTCCGCAATTCGCAGTTTTCCATCAATTTAGTCGGGTCATTCAAAATCAGCGCTGTATAATACGAAGCTTCGCTGGTTTCCGAAAGGAGCAGACATAACACAGCTTTCAGTACGCCACGTAGCAGACAGGCGTTTCCAACCGGATATTGCACAGGAAATAGTTCGGGGCGGACATCCTGTCTCTAGGAAACCAATTTTGCGGCTTACGGCCACGTGACCTAACGCGGAAAGTGCTTGAGACCTTTTTTTTTGTTTTGTTTTTTTAAATGCCAACTCTAGCGGACAATGGTAAATTGCATCGTACCAACCGTCTGAAGCTGAAATTGCATGAAGATTGCCATCTGCATCCATGAATTCCACAGCTCATCCCTCAACAAAATTCTGCAGAAATGACCATCCGCAAATCTGAATAACACGTAGCGCCTGCAAACAGAATCGCACAGATATTTAAAGGGCCTCTAAACAACACCGAGTTCAAAGGAGCTCAATAGAGTGGTTTCCTTCTCGCCTTCACTACCCTTCCTACTGAGGGGCTATCTCCTCCTCGCCACTTATTTCTTCATAAAACACGTGGAATATCAGCACTAGGCGTTGAGCTATTCAGAATTTTGCGCTTTCCGGCTACACGTGGTTATCTCCGTTTGCGCAGTCGCAAGCGCAGAAGACGAAGTGAAATCAGTTTATCGCGCACGATAGTCGTGCGATACGAGAAAGAACGGGTGGGCGACTGCATGGCCAAGCAGGGTGGGGGGACAATTCACAACAGATATATCTCGTATATCGACCAATCGAGAACTTATTTCATACTGACGTCACGTGAAGAAACTGCTGGCGTCGCGAATTGTGCCACCAAGACGAGAAACGCTGGAAGAGAATAACACGTTTTTTCT
Source organism: Rhipicephalus appendiculatus (assembly GCA_030522465.1). Lineage (NCBI taxonomy): Eukaryota > Metazoa > Arthropoda > Arachnida > Ixodida > Ixodidae > Rhipicephalus > Rhipicephalus appendiculatus. The sequence continues at coordinate 14,174 of JALIZH010025999.1, read as the reverse complement.
CTGTATCTTCAGAGGCTGTTTAGGGGCTATTTAACTGCAGAGAACTTTAAGGGCCCGGGCCGTTGTATGCTGTCATATGCAGTCGTCGTCTCATAGCTTGGCGCAACGCTGGTAAAACCACGTATAACATAGCCATCTGTAGCATGTCTAGCGCGCGCTCGCGCCAAGGAAAAGTCTTCTTCCTCTTGTTCTTCGAGCGCCTTGGTGAGCACCTGGCCCTCTAAGTGTGGAGCACTTGGAGGCCCTCGTATGGTACGGTATCACCCTTCGTATGATATCAGCCTTCGACTCATTTTCATCAATGGCACCATTTGCAGGCGTTGAACTTTCGCCTCGCCGTCACGATGTTACTAATTCTATACGTTTTAAGCACCTTTAGTGCACAAGATTTTGGGCGCTTATACGGCCAACTTACATTATACCATCGATCACTCTCTAACTGTTGTTTGGCGCTCCTTGTACAACAATGGCCCTTGCACTATATATCATCATATATCATCATCATTTTTGGTAATGTGGAATGCATCTATGTGTGGTTTCTTGTGTTTTCGTTCACGTGCCTGAAGATGAGTTTCGTGTAATTTTGTGTCCTTGCTTCGAAAATTGGTTTACCAGCACGCGCACAACGATGAGAAGACATATGCAAAGGTGGCGTAAGGGCCCCTAAACCGGTCCGCTTTCAAAGACAAGAAAGTGGTTTCTTTCTCGCCTTCACTATCTTTCTTGCAGGCTGTGTCACCTCCTTGCCACTGATTCCGTCACAAAACATGTGGGCAATGTGACCACTGAGAGTTAAAGGGACACTAAAGGGGAAAACGATTTTTCGCGTATTAGTTAAGCACAATTTCACAATCCCGAAAACACCACTCTTACCGCGACACGACGCTTGGTAAGTGAGAAAACACGCGAAAAGAAAATGCGGATGGATGACGCCACCTTTAGATTCCCGCACCAAACACCGTGACGTCATAGATTCTGAAGGCGTCTACTGAGTCCTACGCAGCTTCTAATCAATAAAAATGAGGTGCATTGTCATCTGTGGGTGCCATAGACCTAGCATACGAAGTTTCAGAAAATTTCATCGAGCCAATGTCACGAAAATACGAAAAATACATTTGGAATCTCTGACGTCACGCGCGCAGATATCGGCGCCAAATTTAAAAAAATAAAACTTTAACCTTGATTTTCTCCGCTAATAATGAACCTATGATAATGAAACATATGACATTAGAGTTCTCAGAGTGCATTTTGTCAACCTAAACCAAGTCATTGTTTCACTTTAGTGTCCCTTTAAGCCTATCAGAATTACGCACTTTTCGGCTACACGCGGTTATCTCCGCTTGCGCAGTCGAAAACGCACAAAACGAAGTGGAATCATTCGATCGCTCACGATAGCCATGCGGGACAAGGCAGAGTGGTCATGCGATTGCATGGCAAAGCAGGTTAGTAGACAATTCAAAACTGATATTCCTCGTACATGGACTTATTGAGAGCTTATTTCCACACGACTTGACGTGCACGGACTGTTGGCGCCACCAAGTGGGCTGGAAAGACGGGAAACTCCAAAAGATAGTAACGTGCTCGTTCTTTGTATTTTTTGTTAGAGGGTGCTTCAAACCTTAACCAACTTGCGTAGTTTTACATCGTTTCCGATTTCTCACCGCACCACGCAGGTTGCAGTGACGCCGGTGTCGTTGGGACAGAGAACGTCGCCACAAGAAGACATCGCTGAAGTTTTAGACAAACGAACAAGTTGTTGGGCCATACGTGCGCTTTTTGCTAGTTCCAGGCGCCGGCATTCCTTGGTCACCGCTTCGAACGTCCACACGCGATTAAAGGTAAGCGGGCTTATGAAATCAATTCTTCGACGAAAACTTGCCTGGCCGGGAATGCTCGTGGTCACAGGTGAAACGAAGACGCCAACCAAGTACCAAATTTTTTTTGCGCCGACAGAGCTAAGCCCATAAAGCAGGGGTCTCAAACTCAACTCAACCTGCGGGCCGCAGTCACGCAATTTAGTCCCGCAAGGGCCAGGGCAGTGAAGGTAGAAGCGGGGGGGGGGGGGGGGGTTGTACAGTTTGCTTTGCAAACGCTGCCATTTGAAAAAAAAAGGTTTCCCTTAAGTCATAAACAGGTAATTTCTGAAGGTGGTTCGGTGTCAGGATTCCAAAAACACGTCGATACCGATCTCGACAATGACTCAAATCTGGACGCCGATTGTGAATTATAATTTTTGTTTCACGGTTATGTTTCAAAGCAAAGTGGACATATGGGATACCTCACGCAACAATGCGTTAAACCATTCAGGTCTTAGAACCTCGGGAACATACTTAATAGGAAAAATAAGATAAAATACGAGGGGCAAAGACAGTCATATTAGGGCCGCGGGCCGCAACCGAGAGCCTGGCGGGCCGCATGCGGCCCGCGGGCCGCGTGTTTGAGACCCCCTGCCATACAGGAATGATTCTGCATGAAAACTTCTTTTGAACCTAGTTTACGCGGAAGGAATTGAACATGCACCTTCGAGCTGAGCGCTGCAAACCATAGCTGCTGAGCCACCACAGTTGATACTAATTTCTTTTCCTCGTCGCTAACAAGCGGTCATGCTTAAAACAAAACCATGATTAAAGCTAGCCCAACACACTGCACGCGTTATTTCGTCACGCTTATTTCACCCTCCAAGCCTTTCGTTGGAAGATCTAAAAAAAGACGCATAATCTTCCGGTAACGCAAGCGTAAACGCTTCGTACATGCACACAGGCGAAGACCTTCTCTGCTTACGGAGCACACTGAAAGAGACTGCCTACAATGCATATAGATCGATGAAGAAACGGGTGGCAATCTTCGGGCCTCATTGACAGTGGGCCGCGCCACGGTGGTTGCTAAATTATCGGATGTGCAAGTGCTCGCAAGCTATCTATAGGATGCCAGCAGGATGGTCGACGCGCGTACGTTTTGATAACGGAGCGCACTTTGATGTATACCAAAAGGCTTCTGAAGTTGCGAAACACTCCGCGCAACGACGGCGTTGGTGGAGTGCGAAAAGTTTTTCCTGGGAAAAACAAGACGAAAAAAAATCATTGGGGCAGCACAATCCGCGAAAGTGCAGCTTTGTTAGAAGAGGTGAACAGCAGTTGATATAAACAGCGCGCATAAATTGGAAGTAGTGAAACTTAATAACGGTAGAAACTTTTGCTAAACACAGAGGAGAAAAAAAAGAAAAGAAAGACAGACAATTAAAACAGATAACATAGGATGCAGCGATAAATTTGAAAATTTAATCGAGGACAAGAATCAAACGGAGAGCTCATACAAGAGCTGAGAATGTCAGCATCACAATACGCGTAATTACGTTAATGGCATAAACTTAATTCACATAGAAAATGCCGGGATTACGCTATGCTAGTTAATCATAAGTGCGCAGCCTCGTGCCGTACTTATTTCAAGTTCAGTAAAGTATGCGCACTTAAATCTTGGTTTCTTTAATACGAACTTTCCATTTCAAAACTTCTGCTAACTTTGCTCGATTTCTAATAGCGAGTATCGGGCCTCCACTCATGAAGTGAATATCAACTACAGAAGAAACTTTCATTCAGCGAACACGCAAAAAAAAAAAAAAAAAGATTCTCCCCTAAGCACCTTACGATGGGGGGCCAACTTATGCATCGATCATAAGCTCGTTATGGTTCATCAATCACCATTCCGCGATGAAGTCAAAAACTTCAACTTTCACGAAAAGTAGGTCTATTCGACAACATCCGAAGTGACGCCACAGTTCTGAGTCACATATTAATTAGCGCTTGCCTAAAACACGACGCATGTCTTATTAGTCACCTCATTTAGTGTTTTTGTTTGTTTCTTTTGATGCCATTCAGTATGCATACTCAGTTATGTAACTGCCATTTAGGCACAGTTTAATTTGCATGCGTGTAAAAAAATTGATTGTGACAATAATTTAGCTTGCGCTACTGGAGTGGGTGAGTTGGCAGCAGAATGTGCTTTCGCAGCTTCCGATTTTTGACGAAGGTCGAGCGGTGGTTGTAAAACCCCTTTTAACTGAGTTCAGAAGTGCCTTGTATCATAATATCTTCCATCGCTCAGAACTGGCCGTTCATATATTTGGGGACGTTGCATTTCCGTAAATGGTCTTGAAATGTTTTGACACGTATAACTGTATACGTTCTTCTAATCAACCGTATTTCACTGGCTATGAAGTGTTACGAAGTTGCCCATTTTGCTGCAAAACACATTTTCATGTAAGGAAAAGTTATGAAGTTTTGTCAAAGATTCTTATCATACTGCACATGGGACGCGACTACCAGACTGCAGTATAAAGCTAACGCGAGCGCTGACTAATACATGAAAAAAAAAAATGCCCCCCACCTCCCCGAAGGGAAATCGTGAGGAAATGCGAATGCATTTCGCGCGCGCTTCACTCCATTTATATATGGTGGTAGTGGTTCGAAGAAGGAAAAGGCGCCTAATTTCTGCAGCCTGGTCGGGAGCACGGCGCAGCGCCTGTTTTTTTTATTTTTTTTTTTTTGCTTTTTTTTCTGTTTTCTTCTTTTTTTTATTTTTTAATTTTTTCTTAATTTTCTTTTTTTCTTTTTTTTTATTTAAAAAAATTTTTTTTTTTCATATATAGCTCCGCCGAGCTCCCGCAATGCGAGCGCCCTCACGCACCAGAGCGCGCTCCTCCTCTCCACTCACTATAACACCTGCCGAGGCCACCGCGGACAACGCCAACGCCGGATGCCTGACATAGCCCGACTAAGAAATGCATTCGCATTTAAAACTGGGGATGCGTAAAGCACGCAGCGATGGAGCGGTGTTTCCTACTGGAACATGCCAATCGCTGCTAATGTGCAATGAGAGACAGAAGACTCCGACTGGACACAGAGACTCGCAGTCCGCTTTTAGTTAACGCGCACGCTGCGAATTTTTTATTGTTCAGCAACGCACAGGAGAAATCTGCCACCGGCACCACCTTGGAGGTCAAGATCCATTGCCATATATACGGGGTGGCCAGTGAACGGTTGTGCAGCGCGAGCAGTCGGTTTTTTCAACCAAGAAACTCGCTAGCAGACGCTGCCTGTGTTGGCGTCGCGAGGCGAGAGAGGGAGAGAGGGAGAGGGGGGGGAGCGTAGGAGAGTAGAGAGAGAGAGGGGGGGGACGCGTATGCGCAGTGGGAGTGTGGTCGCCGCGGGCAGGGATGCCTAGAGAAGAGAGGGGGGAGCGTAGGAGAGGAGAGAGAGGTGGGACGCGCATGCGCAGTGAGGGTGTGGTTGCCGCGGGGAGGGATGCCTAGAGGAGAGAGAGGTTTTTATTTTTTATTTTTTTTAAAGGGTTTGCGCATGCGCAGTAAGGGTGGTCACGCCGCACACCACCACCACCGGATTAAGCTTCGCCATAAGATGCTTCACATCTAACACCTGCCGGCGCGCACACCTCCTCAACCCATCCTCCTCCTCCTCTGCGGACAACGCCGCACAACGCCAACGCCGGATGCCTGACATAGCCCGACTATGAAATGCATTCGCATTTAATACGACAAGAATATATAATACAGAACGGCCTTGACCACGTATCACTATTTCGACTATCGTATCCGCCACTGTCGCATTACTGCTAGTATTTCTTTTAGGGGCGAAGCACCTTAAGACCGAGCCTTGTCGGCGTGCGGCGTTGTCCGTGCTCACAGCACAGCTCTTTGTAAAACAGCTGCGAAAACATCTGTGGGCAAAAACGGTTAACAAAAGTAAAAATGCCTGAGACAGCCTAAAAAACACTAGGGTCTTTAGAATTGCGTACCTATGTATTTTTCGAATAAAGAACAAACGTCCTGACACTTACATATTAATGTTGTGCCTCAAGAATGCGTAGTATTTGCTTTTTGATCGAATATGTTCACAAATATGAACGCGAACACCAGTTCAAGATGGCTGGGTGTTCAGAAAGAAGTTATACTTTGGCCGAGAAGCTGTATCGGGTTACCGACAGACAAACAGACGGACATACGGACCAAAACTTTTGCGTTTAAGTATCCCAAGAAAGACTATTGTCTTTAAAAAAAACATTAACGAAAGGTCAATACACCGTAAAAATACCGACATTAAGCGCTCATCCATCAAGCATCTGACAGCACAATACACGTTGCAGTGGAGCTACACCAGAGGACGCTGCGGTGCAAAAATGCCTATATAAGTGCGATCCATACCACACATTCTCTGTGTGCCATGGATCAGAACGAACGTAAGGCGCGGCATGAGGCCGCTCAACGACAACGTCGACAATCGGACCCAGAGTTGAGAGTGCGGGAAGCGGCAGCAAAACGACGAACAGGTTAGATCCGATCGAAGAACCATTGGCTCTACATTTCACGGACCACAAAGCGGTGATAATGAAAGGAAAGCGGAATCCAGAACTCAATACGACATGCCAATTATGACCAAAATAAAATTGTATATAATGTATAGACGATTTTCCGCAGCTGGTTTGTTAATCAAAACTAGATGGCGCCACCACTGCACCGTGGCCGTCTCCTACCGCGGCCGTCTCAATGCCTTGGCCTTTGGTAGCGCTGCTCACTGCTCAATATGTCTGCATCCGCGTCGCGTCGTCTGCTCGGCGTCCCCGTAGCGTCTGCGCGCACGCGAGTAAAAGCGAGCAGACGGCAGCGCCGGAAAAGTCAACATGGCGACACCTGTGAATGCAGTTCCCTTCCGCCTCGAATTTATCACGTCGTCGTTCTGCGCTGTCTCTCCCGTAAGTGCGTAACCTACGCATTTGCTTTATATTTACGTTCTGAAGCTTTCAGAGCAATGTATTCGTCGGCATTTTGCAGCGTTTTCAAGATTCATTCTCAAATTCTCGAGACAAGGCTTAGCAGGCATGGCTAATAAACACAGCATTTCTCGATAATAAAGACAGAACATACCTGATGCTTTGTCCGCAGCGTGAAATGACACTGAGCGATAGCTTATTATTTCACCATTTATTTATTGCTGTGAACACAGTGGGCGAGTGGCAAGCGCGAGTTCCGATCGAAGCGGGCGGTAGCGTCTGCATGGGTGCTGCCATATTGGATCCTAACCCCAGCTGCTGGCGCTTACGGCCACGGCCGTCTCGCTGGCCCAAAGCGTTGGCCGGTGCAACTGGCTGGGGGAAGGCCAGTTACGGTCACGTGATCAAACATGGCAGCGCCTGTGCGCCGCTGCGGAAAATCGTCTATACACGCATTGTCACTCATTTCCATGAGTGAGTGGGCAATGTCACGGGAGATTCACGGTTACTGAACAATCGCCGTGCTTCGCCCACTCATCATCATTCACTTCGTGGATATGCGTGGATTTTATTTTTTCTTGCTGGGCAAAACCTCAGTGAAAAAAGAAAAAAAAGGAAAAGCTCGTTCTTTATCTCAAACGCTTCGTATTGCTGTCTTCTTCACAACATATTGTAGTCCCAATAACTTCACAATATAGCTCCACATATGTAGTTACTAGCTGAAGTTTAAAGGTAGCGGGTAGGAATAGATAAAGTTATGGTCCCTATATTTTGTAATTTTATGGTAAATGTTCTCAAATTTAGCAAATAAAAAAGATCTGCGAGATGGTTCCACTAACAGAATGAACCTTAGCGGTAGGATATTACCAGTGCGGTAACCATCTTTTAGTGGGACATTACAATATAATTATTGAATAAATTTCAATTAAAATGCGACGAAGATGGGCATCGCAAAAAAATTTGGCAACATTCCGGGAAGAGTTTCACATATAAATTACTGGATGATAACCTAGGCTCAGGTAGGGCAGGGCGCTACGTCAAAAACATTCAGAATGTTCTGTTTGGGTGCGTGTTTTCTATTAGATAGGGCTGGACGTTGGAGATTTACGAGTTCGTTACCTCCGTGGTTACGACCCGTCTTTCTCCATAACTCGCGGTTCGGGTAGTGTGCAGCTAACGCTGCTGTAATGGTCTACACTGAACTTAGTTCATGTTTCTTGTTGTTGGATAAGCTTCGCACTATGGAGCAACTCTATAGGAGTTCGACGAACTTCGAGTAGACTTAGTCTAGATGAGTTGTTTTCCTCTACAAGTTCCTTTACGAGGCTGAACCATCCGCTTATAACGTGTATTAATAATTCAAATCGTGGTCGCGTAAAGCTGTTTTCAGAGTCCGAAGAGCCGAGGCTCTACTTTCTGCTTGATCGGGGCACTAAAGGAGTACTGGCGCCAATTTTCGAAGCTGAGTGTACACTGCCATAGAAGTCTCCTGCACACAGAGATGGTCGCGAGCAAGTGTGAAGCTCAGAAAAGGCTGATAAGATGTTTTATTTAGATGTTAAAGACAATTTTCGCATGGCGACCTACTGACTTCACGTGACTTCACGCACTTTCACGCACTGGTGACTTCACGTGCCAGTATGGCTAGGGATGATGTAGCTTACCAAATGACTACAAATGGCCGCTTATGCGTCATCAAAGGAGCCACGGAACGGAGTGGCCGTGGAAACGTCATGATATCTGCGTCACGTCCGGTGCGCGCGCACGTGACGGGAAGATCCCCATAATGTTGTGACGTCAGCGTACAGTGGGAACAGAAACTAGCTTTTAGAAACATACTGTAATTACTTTATCAGGGTGCACCCACGCTTACCAGTACATTTTCTAGGCTCTTGAGTGCTTGACATTTCATTTCACGCAAAAAAAAAATAAAAAATACTGTTTAAAATTTTTGTGTCGGTACCGCATTGAGACAGGCCCACTGCCAACGTTCTCTAAACAATGCGCTGTCTCTTATTATTGAAAGAACAACACGCACTACCGCAATCAAAAAAGGAAAACGGTGTTTGCTGCTCATTTATTGTTCTTAATCAAAAGCTGCGTCTCTTTTGTCGCTGGCTTACCGCATACATTGAATAGCAATATAACTAAATGACTATTTCTTAAAGTAATACATTTACATGATGAACCAAGTGTGGTAAGCAAAGGTTCAACTTGTGCTAGTTGGTACGACGTCCTAATGTTGTTGCACTGAGCGAAAGGCATGAAGGACTAAGGACACAAGGAGACTAAGGACACACACCCGTCCTGTTCTCTTTGTCCTTGGTCAGCTCAGTGCATCTACATTGGAATAGAAATTGTGGTAACCGACCAAGTCACACACCAAGATCCACGAAGCTAACGACGAAAAAATTGTACCAACCACGTCGTCGGCAACGTCGAGAGCATTCCCTAGCCTCACAGAAGCCATGCTTCCCGAAATAAAGATATCCCGAACTTCTTACGTGTGCGACATATAAGCGGTCCTTCTAATGTAGCTTGTGGCTGCGGCACAGCAATGCTAAGCGGTGTGTGTGTGTGTGTGTGTGTGTGTGTGTGTGTGTGTGTGTGTGTGTGTGTGTGTGTGTGTGTGTGTGTGTGTGTGTGTGTGTGTGTGTGTGTGTGTGTGTGTGTGTGTGTGTGTGTGTGTGTGTGTGTGTGTGTGTGTTTGCGTGTGTGTGTGTTTGCGTGTGCGTGTTTGCGTGTGTGTGTGTGTGTGTGTGTGTGTGTGTGTGTGTGTGTGTGTGTGTGTGTGTGTGTGTGTGTGTGTGTGTGTGTGTGTGTGTGTGTGTGTGTGTGTGTGTGTGTGTGTGTGTATGTGCGCGTGCGTGCGTGCGTGCGTGCGTGCGCGCGCGCCGAAAACTTTCGGGCGTAGGGACTAGAGCACTGCACGGGCCGGGATTTTCGGCCCGGGCCCCGGAAGGAACTTGTTTAAACTTACCCGCCCGAGCCCGACCCGGTGACTCAAATTGAGACCCGGGCCCGGCCCGTACCCGAGGAAAAAATTCGCCTACCCGGCCCGGCCCGGCCCGACCGCAGATCGGGCACCCGACAGGGGCCCGATCAAATTATTTAGGTGGTGTTGCCCGAACACGAAATCGACAACAAGGTGTTTTAGGAGTCAAATATATACGCTTTGGTGGCACATCCATCGCTAACAAATACACTTTAACTTACGGTGTTCTTGTAAAACAGGGCTCACGGTGGAAACCGCTGAGCTGATATACTGGATGCAATTAATGTTTGCTTGTCATTTGTACCTACTTTTTCTGCAAATACTATGGGGATGCAATCAAGGCTTCCACGGACGCCCGTCTGGTCGGGAAAAATCATTGAATAAAAAAGATGAGGACACCGACCACAAGAGAATAAAAATGCGTTGACGATGCGGGACCCAGAATGGGAGCCTTGTTCACAATGATTGTGAAAAATTAAGGCTCCCGTTCTGGGTGCCGAAACATCAACCATCGGGTCCATCAAGAGCGTTTCGCAGCAGATATCGTACCAAGGAAAGTGATTTGCAGCATCAGTTCAGTTTCAATACAGTTGTGGTCTATTACAATTGTGGTCTATTAAAATCTAAAGCATGCTCTAACGACAAAGCCCATCGTGCACCCTTCAGGATATGTAGCTTTTGTGTTCAACATAGTAGCACCTTGCCGAAGCAAGAGAAATAGAGAAAGAAATCAAAATTCATTACGTTCTTGTAACTACACTAACCTAAACAAAAATTATAATGAACCACGCGCACGACATGTACATTGAGAAATACGTATAAGCTGTCGAAAGGAAGAAAAAAAATATTTGTCATAGCATACTTTTCAGCTATCACACCGTTGCGAGTATATACACTATAGCAGTTTTTTGTGGCATATTTTACAGCTTGTTTATTCACATGTGATTATGCAGAAAATCTAATTATCAAAAGATACCGCTTTAAGCACGCCATGCGCTGTTGCATCACATATCCTGCCACGCGAAAGTTTCTCGCACTGCTTGGGCTAGCCGCAAGGGAGTACATCCGCCTTACGCATCGTGAAGGTGTCGCCAGTCTTTGTTTTTGACTTCCACCACTGGAGCAAATTTAGGATGTCTCTGCGGACTTCTGCACAATTAACATAGCTGCCCAGCTCATCCCTTCATTTCTCTCGCTCCCAAATGTCATGCCGCTCTTCAATGTCATCTATAAAACTCCTCCTTGAGGGCTTCCCCTTGCAGTTTTCTGCAGTGTATGTTATGCATGTTCTGACCGCGCTTTCTGTTTTTTTTTTCATATTATAATGGTGTACGCCCTTCTAACGATGTTGTAATGGTAGAAAGTGGTCATTGGACTACGCAGGCATACGATTGACAGGAGGTGGACGAAGAGATCTCGATCTATTTTGGGGGTTTGTTCCAGTTTGGCAATAAAGGCTTGAATAAGCTTTTCGACGCTTACTCATTGGATGCATATGGTTCGAGATAAAGGTACATCACGTGGCACGGGATTCGTAATTGTCTTTTTTCAAGCGAGACATTACGTAAGCGAATATACCTTGCCCGACACCTTGTTTAATGGACCTATGCTATTCCTGCGCATTCCAACACTGTTGGGGGCAGTATCATGCATCTCTGGCACTATATAGCGCAGTGGTCTCAAACACGCGCCCCGCGGCCCGCACACGACTGCCTTCGTGCCATTTTTATTATTTTCTTTATAAGTACTTCCTTAAGCTACAAAGGCATGACCCGTCTAAAGCATTTTCTTGTGAGACACCCCATGTGTCCACCATGCGTTGATACATAACCGTGAAAGAAACGTCTATATTTCAGAATCAGCGTCCAGATTTTAGTCATTTTGTAGATAGGCATAGATAAGTTGTTGGAATCTCACCACCAAATACCCTTCAGAAATGACCGATCTATGCGATATGGGAAAGGTCTTTCAAGTGACAAAATTAGGTGACATTTGGTACAACCTATTCCCCACCCCCCACCCCCTCCTACCCACTGTCCTGGCCCTTGCGGGAGTAAATTTTCGTGAATGCAGACCGTTAGCTGATGCGAGTTTGAGACCCCTGCTAAAGCGGAACAAGACGAAAGCTCAGACGCTAACAATGTGGCCGCACAAAGCAAGCTGTGCATGTCTATCTCGCGTGGCATGACCACTGGGATGCGTGACGGAGCCACGCAAAACAAAATTAATGTTTTTATAAGGATTCAATGTAACGAGACTTCATGCAGTCCTTTCGTTTTAGTGGAGGGCTGGAATATTCAAGATTGTTTCCCAGCTTTAGAGCTCTTGCGATGAAGTTTTAAATTTATTATATTACTTTAATTACTCACAGAATAACACTTGGGATACAAAATAATAAAGAATGCGAATAAAGCTCAGACTAGCCAGTTGTTAACTATGTCTAAGCTTCTGGTCTATATACATTTAGCTCGCCCGTTTCAGATAAATCAAGTTATGCAAGCAAAATAAGTTCAGTACTTGTCCAACATAAATCTCCAAATAGGTTGCCCCACATAAAAGAAGCATTTTTCGAGATAAAATGTGAAACATATATGTATGCGCAACGTCTTTGGAACAAATATAAAGGGACACTAAAGAGAAGAATAATTTTTCAATTATCAGTAAATTCCTCATTTGCAATTCCAAAATAGCCACGCTCGCTGTGTCAAGACTCTTGGTAAGCGCGGAAATGCGGGGGGCGACGCCACCTTGAAATTCGCGCAGCAGAAGTCGTCACGTCATAGATTCTGACGGCGTCTACTGCGGCCTAATCGGTAAAAATGAAGTAAATTGACCTCTAAGTGGTCCATAGACTTTAGATACCAAGTTACAGGAAATTTTGAGGAGACAGTGCCCCTAAAATTCGACGAATACAGTTTGAAATCCGTGACGCCACCCGCAGAGATTTCTGCGCGAAATTTTAAAATGGAACTTTGACCTTGATTTTTTTTTTCTGTGTTAATAAACTTATGGTAGTGAAATAAATGACATTCGAGTTCAAAGTACACATTATCAGTCTAAACTGATTCAGTGTTTCACTTTAGCGTCCCTTTAAGAATTGAGGAAAGTCCAGGCCCGGCCCGACCCGAGCCCGCCACCTCAAACCCGGGCCCGGCCCTAAGCCCGGAGCTTCAGGCCCGAGCCCGGCCCGGGCCCGCCATGAAACCTACTTTACCCGGCTCGGCCCACGGGCCGGGTCGGGCCCGGGTTTTCGGGTACGCCCGAGCCCGTGCAGTGCTCTAATAGGGACCCTAGTGAGTTTTTTAAAATTATATTGAGGTGTATAAAGAGTGATAATCACTAAAAGAGTTTCGTAAGAGGGAACGCGGTTTCGCATTAACCGAGTGCTATTCACTAACGACATGATGGACAGTGTGAAGAAAGAGACACCAACTGGTCGAGTCATACGTAAGGATGCGTGTTGGGCAACCAATGATAATTACCGCAACACAATACTTGCGATCAGTGTTGGGCACTGCAATATAATCCCGAAGGCATATGTGCAAATGAGTACCAGGAAGCCAAAATGCTCTTTGTCAGGTAGGAGTGTACAGGTATATGGTTGCGCACAAAGAAGATCGTTTCGTAAACTGCTTCGTCACGCAACCGTCGCCCGTTCGCAAGCACCGCAGAGGCAAAACACAACCGCAAGTTTTCGTCGTATTAGATATCTTCGCGGGGTGTTAAACGCGTATACTGAATCTCCTTCTCTAGCCTACGTAACCATGATTGCATTTGAGCTTGTTTCCATGTTTGGAATTTCTCTGCGAGGAATACCAATCTCTCGCTTCAAAAGCAACTGATTACGCGACGCGTCTTCGAGTTCAGCGCGTGCAGCCCTTATGACAAAACCCTGAGCAGCAGCTGCGTGGAGGGTCATGGCGGCTTGCCTTGCGCTTGTAGCATCGCAGAGAAAGAGAAAAAAAATGAAGCTAGTTCCACGCTTGTGCATTCTGAGTCAACAGTGGAGTTGGCATGCAACGCCACCACCTGGCGAACTCAGATTGAGTTCTTTGTCTTATTCTTTCTTTCATGTATCTTTCTTCCTTTATCTCTTTCTACCTTCTATTCTTTATTTCATCTTTCTTTATCTCTTTCTATACGTTCCTCTATTCTCCTTTCCATCTTTCTAACCCCCCATATCACTCCTATTCCCCCCTCGCTTCACTTTCCCACCTCCTGCTAAGCTGTAGTGCACGTGATTACGCTATCGTTAACCCTCTCTCATCTTCCTTTTCCTCCTCTATTGTCTTCTCCTTGCCATAACATCGGTACTCCCAGCCATCACTTCTCTTCCCAAACCCATGCTATACTATACTATTCATGGCTATGATATGCAAGGAGATGCTTGGCTCAT
>JALIZH010025996.1:0-32606 GCA_030522465.1 Rhipicephalus appendiculatus | reverse complement strand
AAGTTGTAATCATTGGGACGTCAGATATGAGTGGCACTCGAATAGGCAGCAGGCGTACGCACGGAATGTTAAGCGCATAACGTGATTCGTGCACACGCTTGTGCATACACCATCCTGATTATTCGCACGTGGGGGAGCAGTTTTCTTTCTTTCTTTCTTTTAGATGTGAAGCATCTTATGGCGAAGCTTAATCCGGTGGTGGTGGTGGTGGTGGTGTGCCGCGTGCCCACCCTTACTGCGCATGCGCAAACCCTTTAAAAAAAAATAAAAATAAAAACCTCCTCTCCCCCTCTCTCTCCTCTAGGCATCCCTCCCCGCGGCAACCACACCCTCACTGCGCATGCGCCTCCCCTCCTCTCTCCCCTCTTACACTCCCCCCCCTCCCTCCTCTAGGCATCCCTGCCCGCGGCGTCTACACTCCCACTGCGCATGCGTGTCCCCCCCTCTCTCCCCCTCTCCTACGCTCCCCCCCCTCTCTCCTCTACGCATCCCTGCCCACGGCGTTCACACTCCCAATGCGCATGCGTGTCACCCCCTCTCTCTCCTCTCCTACGCTCCCCCCTCTCTCGCCTCGCGACGCCGACGCAGGCAGCGTCTGCTAGCGAGTTTCTTGGTTAAAAAAACCGACTGCTCGCGCTGCACAACCGTTCACTGGCCACCCCGTATATATGGCAATGGATCTTGACCTCCAAGGTGGTGCCGGTGGGAGATTTCTCCTGTGCGTTGTTGAACAATAAAAATTCGCAGCGTGCGCGTTAACTAAAAGCGGAATGCGGGTCTCTGTGTTCAGTCGGAGTCTACTGTCTCTCATTGCCCATTAGCAGCGATTGGCATGTTCCAGTAGGAAACACTGCTCCATCACTGCCTGCTTTGCGCCTCCCCAGTTTTCTCTCCTGCGCAACGCTGCGATGAGCGCCAGCGTCAACGCCGCCGCCAGTGCAAGCGTTAGCGCCCCCCTGCTTCACATCTACACATGATTCCCTTTAGCGGGAGATGGTGTAATTTTCTCTTTCTTTCTTTCTTTCTTTCTTTCTTTCTTTCTTTCTTTCTTTCTTTCTTTCTTTCTTTCTTTCTTTCTTTCTTTCTTTCTTTCTTTCTTTCTTTCTTTCTTTCTTTCTTTCTTTCTTTCTTTCTTTCTTTCTTTCATTATTTATTTATTTATTCATTTATTTTATCGCCCTCAACTGACAACTGCAATGAGTTATAATACCGACATTTCAAAATAGTTCGATTTCATATCGGGGATTGATAAAAGCAAGCTAGCTCAGATGCCAGTGATTTTCTCTTCCCGTTAGCCTATATCAATTTACTTATGAGGGCAAGTGTAGCAACATAGGAGAGAACTGGAGAAGAACATTTTTTTTTTCAGCTTGTATCATTATTGCTGCCATAGATTGATATTTTTGGTATAACATCTGTTGGAAATTGCTAAATGGGGGGGGGCACAGGAAGACGAAGAAGAGGAAGAGTGGTAGAGGGAAGGCAACGACGCCTCTCCTGAGCTCTCCTCTCCAATAAATACGCTTATTCTCTCTCTCTCTCTTTCTCTTGACTTGATTCTGGACTGTTTTATGTACCCTATGTTGGGATGGTATCACGCTACGCGCTTGTAAAAACTGCTGAAGGATTTTTCCCACAATATCACTACAGTCTGGTTCAGCGAAGTCCTGTAAATGGACCGTGCTGTGGCTTCAGCTGAACGCTGTCACAGGTAAAAAGAACTAGTTATTGGCACACAGGTAACCAATTCGGTAAAGTTTATTGCAAGCGTAGTACCTGGAAACCAATGCTCATACCATACTTGAGTCGCGGCAAGCTCGGTTTCTGAATCTAAAAAAAATAGAAAAAGCACCACGCAGTACTCCAGAGCGGTAAGGTTATCTCCTAATTTGTCTGAGTGGCCAATAAGAACAACGTATCACTAGGAAACTGCAGAAACGCTGCAAAAAAGTACAAACATTGACCGTGAACTCTCATCGTTACAACCACCGTTTACTCAACAACCGTCTTAGGGTATTGCTTGTTCCCACTATGAAGCGGTTCGCTTAGCGTTACGGTCGGTCGTAAAGACGAAGCAAGCCACGATTAAGACTCTGCCTGGTAGAGCTAGAATCCCTTTCGAAGACAGCGTAGATAAAGCCGTAAAGAGAAACGTTGGGCTTCCTGCGGCCATCACTCAAAAGGCTCGCCGTCTCCAAGTTGTGGGAGTGTCGGCGATGGTAGAGTAAGGCACGGTTCGGAATGGAACAGCGCGATGATGAAAAGTAAACGTGGCGGTTTGCCTATTCAGCACAAGGGTGGACAGAATCAAGTTAACGCTATAACATTTAGGATGGTTGTATCTACCCTACCCAGTTAATTCCGGCTGGGTGGATTCGGATCAGTGAGAACATAGCGGTCTAAAGCCAAGCCCAACAAATCGGTACAAAGCAAACGAACAGAGGAATTTCATTCACTGAATTGATTAATATGCTCGGGCTTTTTTCAGCCAGAACTGCATTTTTACGACATGTCTGAGTGTGCATATTGTAAGGTGACTGAATATTCAGAATAAATGCAGGACGTTGAACAACTGAGGCCTAAAATATTTTTTTTGCAGAGTCAACAATATAACCTTGATCGATGAATTGAAACATGACGATTCATTTTGCCTCGCGCTCCTTGCTTCCAAAAATAGTTGCCGATCTGAATGATTGCCCCATTCTCGGTGACAAGATATAGAGACAACAATTTGTAATAATTGCCCCGGAGATGTTAGCCTGAATTATAGCCTGGTTTGCTACCCTGGTGTCGAGTGTTGATTATGGTATATACAATAGTCACATATACACACAAATAACACATACAGTCGCGCACACACATATACACAACAAAAGCGTCGTTCACAAAGTTTCGTTCAGATGTTGTCCTTATAAACGCCAAAATTCAACCTTACTAAAGGCTAACCGAATAACTAGCGCTCGTTTATTATTGTCACGCACCCCCCTCATACAATGTTCCAGACTTTAGAACCCGTGATGTATTTGCATAAATAAATAAATTTTCTTGCGTTTATCTGCTCTTTTATTCTCTTTTCTGTTCTTTTCATGTGATTATCTTCTACCCCTTTCTGTCCTTTTCTTGTGACTATCTGATTTGTTTTGCGACTCTCTATTTTCTGTTCTACGGTCTCCTTCCTACTGTTTTTCTGCGGTTTGCTGCTCCGAGCGGGGTGCGTCTAACTCCGGGCGCTGGCGTTTCTGTGTGGCTTCGCTGGCTCGTACCATGGCCTCCGAGATCAGCCGGCGGCGCGCCGTAGCAACGTCGCGCCGCCGGCTGATCTCGGAGGCCATGCTCGGACAGACGAATTGCCAATAGGCGAAGGTGGCGTTCACGGGCAAGCACGCGTTGGCGTTCCAAGCGTGCAACCTGCGCGGCTTATGTGTATAAAACGTGTGACCTGCGTGGCGCCAACACGAGACATAAGACTTCGTGAAAGCAAAGGGAGACATAAGACGACGGCAGCTCTAGTAGCACGCGATGTTACCACAACGTTGAAGCAACTTTCTCAATGATGCGGCGACGTTGTATCAACATTTGGTGCTACTCCTTTAAACCTTTAAACTGCCCCGAAGTTTCGAAAAAAAAAATCACGCCATATCCACGAAGTGAATGATGATGAGTGGGCGAAGCTCGATCGTTTTCATCCATGGCAGAAAGAGAATGTGTGGTCTGGAACGCGCTTATACTTCATGGTCATCAGCGTCATCGTCATCGTTATCACGTGTAGTGGGTACATTCCACTATACTGGAACGCGCTTATTCATGGTCATCAGGCGTCATCGTCATCGTTATCTAGTGCAGTGGGTACATTCCACTATACTGGAACGCGCTTATACTTCATCGTTATCACGTGTAGTGGGTACATTCCACTATACTGCGTCATTGTCATCTTTATCACGTGGAGTGGGTACATTCCACTATACTGGAACGCGCTTATACTTCATCGTTATCACGTGTAGTGGGTACATTCCACTATACTGCGTCATCGTCATCTTTATCACGAGGAGTGGGTACATTCCACTACACGTGGCTACCTACCTACCTACCTACCTACTACTACTGCTACTACTACTACTACTACTACAGAGGAGGGACAGACCCACACCCTAAGGAGCTTCGCCCCTAAAAGCCACAGCAGCCCCCTAAAACACGAGGAAAGCCATTTCCGCGCCCCAACAACCAGTAGCAACAACGTAACCGTAAATTCAATTTATGACTCCATTAAGGCGGCTCGTATTTTTGCGCGACTATGAGGATGCAAGGCAGTAGTATTCTTATGAGCAAGGAAGGACATTAACGCAGCAAAACGGTTTTTTATGATCTAGCGTGATTAGACATATACTTGTAGCATAAATCAGCACGCGATGAACGCTACCGTATCACAATTATAAGAATTCATGTTTTCTATGCCTTGCTAACTTTTTTCCGCAAACAGAGCATCAACAATGCGGCTTAGTAAACAAGCTAACTTTCACGAAATAGTCTGGAAATTTGCATGCGAGTTCGGGTCGCGTTCACTAAATAAAACATGATCAAAACACGGCAAAATCGGGCGTGACTAACTTATGTTATACTACCTTGGGCCTCTTCGTAAGCTTAAATTTTAATCAACGTGAATTAGCAGTGGTGTGCGACGTGTGTAACGCCACGACAAAAATCCCGCAGTTAGCTTATTAAGGTAAAGCTTACAGTCTTCCTGGGAAGTCTTCAATATAAAGAGGTGAAACAGTTTGACTTATCCACTTGCTACTCCAGGTGTTGGTCGAGAATAAGGACCACGGAAACGCGGTAGTGGCACCTGCACACACTGATCCGTTCACCAACGTTATTGTTATTCACAGGCCTCATTGAATAAGGCCTGTGGCTGCCTACGCGCTCTTCTTATGAAACTGTGATCGCCTATGACGAGCCACGCAAAGCCGACGCATTCCAAATGGGATGAGAAGGTGCCAAGCAACTGAAAGTAAATCGCGCAGACTCACACACCCTAGCGAGCTACCTCCACTCCAGGCATAAATAGCACCTCGGCCAGGGATGCCAGCCGTACTGTGCTGTGTGCATTCCTGCTAACGACACACTGCCGAGGGGGTGGCGGTGATGAATATTTTAAAGCAACGCCGCGTAATTGGCGCCCTACATGTCGTCACTTTGCTCGCCCTCTACACTCCTCACCGAACCGCACTCACAAGCGCTAGCGTCCTCATAAATGCCAGCGAGTACAAATTAGCGTGTTAATTCGGAAACAACTTCCTGCTACCACGTAACAACCTTTTATTTGACTGTGTCTCTTTTTCTTTCCTTTTTCTCGATTCTTTGCAGACCAGAGAGGTTTTAAAAAGTACAGCAAACGAAATCACTCGAATGAAAAGTTCGAACATGGAAGGCTAATCAACGATGCACATCAAATAACACCTGCCATGCCCATTTGTCCGCTTGTAAAGTTCGTGCTTTAAAACAAGGCAGTGAAGGCACTCTTGTGCTTTTTCAGGACGACGGGCCCTCGTGCCAATGCCACTGACTTGTGGTGCAGTCCTGCATGCGTCACTGAATTCACTGCTTTTTGCTTTCCCCTTTCCTCCTCTCTCTCTTTTATATGCGAAGCATTTCTTTGCGTACTGTCAGCACTTTTGCGTTTCTATCTATCTATCTATCTATCTATCTATCTATCTATCTATCTATCTATCTATCTATCTATCTATCTATCTATCTATCTATCTATCTATCTATCTATCTATCTATCTATCTATCTATCTATCTATCTATCTATCTATCTATCTATCTATCTATCTATCTATCTATTTATCTATCTATCTATCTATCTATCTAGCCGCCTACGTCTGGGTGCTCTCGTGATCGCCTCCTTAACTTGGGGGAGACCAAAATTTGTATGGTAGGGTAGGAGGTATTGACGAACATGTCTGGCTGGTCATGACATGAATAACGTGATAATCTTGTCGCATACGTCGTCAAACCCTTTCCTACAGACACGTGTGGCGCATACCCGTATACCACGGGCCGCGGTATGCGGCTATGCGCCACAGGTGTTTGACAATTTATCTACCCAGGAACGGCAAGGACAGACATTAGCAATTTAAATGCGAGAGCGTTAAGAAAAACTGACATCGGCAGCGTTGACCCGACGAATGCAAATAATAAATATCAGGGTCCCAGCAGGAATAGAACCCAAGCATTCCGCGTGGCAATCAAGTATTCTACCACAGAGCCACGCCAGGTCTCGGAACTGCTTTGGAAAAAAAAAACCCTATGCAGCGTAATGTTGGTGAAACGTCAATTCTGGTTGCAGTGCTGCCTATCTAATTTTATAAACATTACATATGTACTCTTATGAGGCAGGCGTCATGTCGGGTTAACGTCAATTGTATACTTAGGCGCCATCCGCTGTAGTTGGTCCACGAAGCACTATCCAGGGCTACCATCCTCGCAAGCACAAGTGCTATATATACATATCAGATTACCGCTTCTGGTGTTGGTAATACCCATGTTTCTGTTGGCATCGTTACGCAACTGTAAACAACTGGTTATATGAACCATATGCGACTGGTCAACATATGTCTGTGCGTGCAACATTTTTACATATCTTTATCGTCATTTCGTAACGTTTCGCTCAATAAGAAAATTACAACCCAGTCACCTTGCCTCCGCATGCTTCGCATAACATCGATTCCCATGGTACTTGGAATCTGCCAAATTTTTCCCCTCTCATCTTTCTATTCTTATCCGCAATCCCCCAAGGTAGGGTAGTTAACCGGAAGTTTTTCTGGTTATCCTCCCTGCCACTCGCCTTTTTGTTTCCTTCATTTAAAACCAGCCGCCCACTGTCTTTAAAAAATGTTGTTGTACTTACTAACTTCGAAGTAATGAATGCCTACCACAACATTTACTATACCTATGTAGTAGCTGCAGGTAGTACCTGTCAAGTTAGTGACATTACCACCATGACTACTTGCAGTTACTACCTACAGAGAAGTAAAGGAAAGAAGGGAATTCCGAGGGCTCGTTTCCTTGTTGGATACAACCTTAGTGAAAACAAACACATAACTGAGCTAAGGGAGGTACAGGAGACGTTAATTGTACCGTTTTAAGAGTATTTTAGTAATTGAGATATAGATCTGAAGGAAGTAAAGTGGACGAAAAGGCAATCTGCCGAACCTGCAACCTTCGGATAACGCGCCTGATGCCCTATCAATTGAACTATGGCGGCGGTCGTCCCCCCGTCCACTTTATCGAGTATTTATATGCATTTAAACCTGGGATTCTCAGTGAGCACCACTCGTAGCCATGACGGCGACTACGGAACACAGTGTGTGTGTGTGTGTGTGTGTGTGTGTGTGTGTGTGTGTGTGTGTGTGTGTTTGTGTGTTTGTGTGTGCGTGTGCGTGTGTGCGTGTGTGTGTGTGTGTGTGTGTGTGTTTGTGTGTGTGTGTGTGTGTGTGTGTGTGTTTGTGTGTGTGTGTGTGTGTGTGTGTGTGTTTGTGTGTGTGTGTGGTTTAGCTAGCTGGCGTAACGTACCATGGGATATTACAAAAAAGGCATACTACCAAAAGGCATCACACCTGCCGTAACGAGACCCTGGCTAGGAGGGAAGGCAAGAATGAAATTGAAGTGCTTGTTTCTTTGTTTGATACAACCTTAATGAAATCTAATAGATAATAATACCGAGGATGGTATAGCGGACGTTAACTGTACTGTTTTAAATGTATTGTATCAATTAGGATATACATGTCAAGAAAGTAGAGTTGACGAAAAGACAACTTGCTACCGGCAGGCACCGAACCTGCAACCTTCGGATAATGCATCCGATGCTCTACCAATTGACCTACGGCGGCGGTCCTCCGCCGTCCACTTTATCGGGTATTTTACATAACTTGGCACTGTTAGTCAGTAGTAAGTAGTAATACAAAGTAACTTTACTATCATGACAGTTACTGCGTTGTTAGAATGGTTACTGACACTAGTCAACCGCAATAACCCAAAGACAGGCTTACACGCATTTGGGTTATGTGAGCCGTTGGCATTTTCATATCAAGTCGCAATTATCAAAAAAAAAAGATGTAAGCTCAAGTAAAAAAAGTGAAGCGGTGTGGGTCTGTGGAGATAAAGGTCCCAAAGCGATTCTGGCTATGAGAGTCGCCGTAGTGGAAACGACATGGTCTTGTTACACTAGCTAATAATCGCTTATTACTTCATGCGATTACCCAGATAAATACACAAGATAATAACATCTTCAGATAACAATGTATAGATAGGGCGCGAGCGAACCATAAGAGAGAACACAAACACATACCACGCACACAGAGAATATTAAGACTTCTATACGACATGTACTTTAACACCAACTTTAACGCTGTATAAAGCCCTACTTCGAGGTTACACACGTTTTACCAATGGGGCATTCATAAACTTATACATGTAATCGATGTTTTGTACCCAGATTCTTACAACTTTCTGCTTCCATATACATGTGTCATGATAAACCCCAGAACTGTTATTCCAACATAATCAAGAAGAATTATACTTTGCCTAAATTTTATATAAAGGTGCCACACTTACAGTAAAATATACCACAGTCAGTAGATGTGGTAGCGTTTACTAACCCGTCACGTGCTCAAGTAGTAACCTTTACCAACCCTTGCAAGATGTCACACGTTTAACAAGAGTGCTCAGGAAATTCATTGCAAAGAACACATTTTTTAAGACAACTGGCAACTTTAAGTTATCAATTTTTGTGTCATAACACATGCCATTTATTTTCATTTTAAGAAGAAGCAGCGACTGCGTCATGCTTCTTGTACCGATTAGGCCATGAACGAGCTCTCTTATCTCAAGAACATTATTTTTTTTGTACTTTCTTTAAAGTTCAACAGGTGCATGAAATTTAAGAAAAGCAGCAGAATTTCGAAGTTTTTCAAAAGATGAGGAAAAAAGGTACAAATATTTGAACTTTCTTGTGTGGAACACATTTTTTATCGTTTTATTTAGGCTTTGTTCCTTTCTTGCGTCAAGAAGAGAGGCGGCAGCAACATACTGCACGCTATCGTATACGGGCGCAGAGCAGTTGTGGAGATTCAGTGAATCAATTTAGAACAAGCTTATCTCGAACGCGCGTTGCCACCAGAACTGCAGCAAAGGGTTGCGAAACACGGTTGAGGAATGGCAGAGATGAAGTACAGTTAGCAGACGCCGCAGAACGATGGGGGGGAATTCTTGGTGCCTCTGCGCAAGAAATACGTGAGGGCCATATTTCATGACCTTTGTGGGCATGCAGGGTAGTAGTGGAAGAAACTTGGAAGGAAGAAAAATAATATGAATAAAAATCAAGAAAAATAAATCTCAAGACGGTAGTACAGGAATATATCTGTGGAAATCGCGATTCTCAACGGCGTTTCCAGATTGTACAGATAAACTAAAAAGAATAAAAGCAGTCAAACGCGAAGCGGTATATCGACGGGACGGGGCCACTTGTTCCAAGCCCGACCTTGTCGAAGACAACGAATGGCCAACGAAAAATAGCAACGCTGGGCAAATGGGGCTTGCAGTTTTAGAACGTGGCGAAGTTTTGCGAGCAGCAGTAATACACTGCAAGCCTCTCGAAGCGTAAGCGTACAAATTTGAGTAATACTCTCGCGGTATGCGTCAAAACAAATGCATCACGCGAATTTGTATGAGTTTGTACGACGCTGCTGCTTCTGCAGGCAGCAATTTTAAGCGAAGTTTCTGTAAGGGTTGTTTGACTTTCCTGACCGTGATTTGTTGCTGTCTTACCAAGTAGGCGCCTACGTCACATGGAGTAGCCGACGATGCGTATGCGCCAGTTTCAACTAGGTCATTAATCCAGGAAATAAACTAGAGGAAACAAACACCAACCTTACTTCCATTGGCGTGGCCAGGTAGAGGGGTGCTGGTGGTTGAGGGCCCGAACCCCTCCCAAAATTTCTTTCACTTTTACATGTGTATTTATGCACGCACACATACAAACGCACGCACAAACATACATAAAGCATGGTTGAGCCTTCCCCCCCTCCCCCCGAAAACAACATTCTGGCTAAGCTACTGCTTACCGCTGTGTTTCACGGGGCACTTCTTTTTACTTGACTACATTCACCATCGTAACGTCACTGCGTAGATGTCTGATGGTGTGCTTTCACACGAGCTGTAGTTTGCATCGGCTGTGAACTGCGAAGCGGGTGAATAGAAACATTCGATAACATTGAGGATGTGATGTTGCAAAAACATGAGCATCAAAATGATGACACATAGTGAATAGCTGACGATAAATAAGAAAAATCGCGTCTCGTTTACTTTATTAGCCTTTCACTAACAACTTCACGAATGTTTCTTTAAGACGTATTTATATGTGTTACTTCTTGAAAGTAATTCATGTAGTTTCTCATAAGCGTCATCAAATAAATGGATGTTTTTTCTACTGTTATTGTTCATTCGCGTGCACTACAAATTTGATTCGGTTGATTTTATGCCGTCTCTCAGACAGTGGCGTAGCCAGGGGGTGGCACACCGGGCACGTGCCCCCCCCCCCCCCCCCCGAAATTTTTTTTTTGCCATGGCATACATAGCGAAAAATGACCATTTCAAGGAGGTGCCACCCCTGAAATCAAGGAGGTGCCCCCCCCCCCCCCCCCCCCGAAAAAAATTTCTGGCTACGCCCCTGCTCTCAGATGGTAAAAACCTACTGTGGGGGGTGGGCGAGCGGACTAGAATGGTCAGAAGGTAAGACATCACAAGAAACGTAGTTTATGCACAGGATCTTTGCTGCCCACAGCACAGGGTCACACTTGTCAGCGCTGCAGTCATTCTTTTGCTGTTCGTGAGAAATACCATGACGCACCGTAGCCTTAAAATTTGATGCGACAGCCTATGCGCCTTTCCAAAGAGGGCTCCTTGGGCGCTGCCATAATAAACTCTGGGCTGTTGTAAATACGCTTGACACCCCCCAAAAGTGCACTGCCGACGCAGTGACGTCAGTCTTTGTACTCCAGTGCAGCGGTTCAGAAAGGCGGTGCTCTCTCTCTCCAATGGAAAGATCTGTAAGTTCTTCATTCTAAAAGGACTTCCTTCTGATAGTAATCTGTAGTCAATATGCGCGAGCTTCGTAGCGAGCATTCGTCTTTAAACACTATCGTGGAGGGTAAGCAAACAAAACATATTCAACTCTCTCCTCTAAACAAGTTTTTGAACTCAGTGTTGTTAGTAATTGCAACGCTTAAAAGCAAAATAAAGAGTTTAAAGTTATGGTTAGGGCCTAAACGTTCGAAACGTTAATGACGTTTTTTTCTTTTTTTTATATTCTTGAACTTCGATCCTAACAAATACTTTTTTTTTTCGGGCTTCCAGAGGTCCGCGCACCTGCACTTTCTTTTTCGGGCTAATTAAAGACGCTGCCATTGTTATCAGAAATGTGGACGATATTCATTATGAGGAAGCGGAAATACCTCAGCGTGGAGCCCGTGCTGCGTGTTTACTTTGCGTCGTGAATAGAACAAGTGAACCCTGGTAGATCGGTCATTGAAAGTAGGTAAGAAAGAAAGAAAAAGAAATTTGTTCGCAGTCTCAAGTAACTGTTGAATGGGCGTCGTATATTATGGGCTCACTCTGACGTGAAATTAAGTTCGTGTCAGTAGAAAGCAGCGTTGAGGGCTCTTTACGACACTGCTAATTAAATTTCATCCATACACATGAATCTGCTTTTATACAGGTATCTTTACCGTGATAAGGATCCGCCATGATAATAAAAGTATGCGATCCTAATTCCCCTTATCCGTCGTTCCCCAACGCAGCCAAGCACAGCCCAACGGGAAAGAAATGTTTTTTTTCCTCCTCCGGAAAAAGCAACAGCTGTCCTTTTGTTGTATTCTCAACCATATAGACATAGAACGCGCGGCTCGCGGACCTCTCGCTAGTGGCCCGTGGTCCACACGTGACAGTCCGTCCCATTTGTTTAATATTTTCTTAGAAAGTATGTTCATGAGCTACACAGGCATGGTTGGTATAAAGCATATCTTTTTTCGTGAGACATCCCCTGCGGTCACCGTTGCGTTAATGCATAACCGTGAAACAAAACTCTATATATTTCAGAATCTGCGTCCAGACTTTAGTCGTTTTGGAGAGCGGCATCGATATGTTGATGTTGTTGGAATCCTGGCGCAAAATCTGCACCAGAAATGACCCATACATATGGGAAACGCCTTCTCTCCAATGGCAATGTTAGCTCACATATTCCACAACCTGCCTCCCCCCCCCCCCCCCCCCCCATTCCATTTCCCGTTGTTACCTCCTTCACTGTCCTGGCCCTTGCTGCAGTGAATTTTCGTGACTACGGCCCGTTAGCTGAGGTTGCTTTGAGACCCCTGACACAGAGGTCATCCGAGATGGCGCTATTGCATAATGAGTCATAAGGGCACTCTCTCTACCTATTCCTCCAATGGGAACCTTAAGCTGACCCCTGAATCCATATACCGCTCGTTACTTCTAGGGACGCTAAAGATAAAAACGAGTTTTCGCGAATTAGTAAAGTAAAATTTCACAGTCCCGAAAACACCACTCTTACCGCGAGACGACGCTTGGTAAGCGAGAAAACGCGTGAAAAGAAGATGCGGGTGGAGACGCCAAGTTGAGATTCCCGCACCAAACAGCGTGGCTTCATAGATTTTGACGGCGTCAACTGGGCCTTACGTAGTTTCTAATCGGCAAAAATTGAAGTACCTTGTCATCTGCGGGTGCCATAGACCTAAGATACGAGGTTTCAGAAAATTTCAACCAAGCCCATGCCGCGAAAATACGAAAAATATGTTTTGAAATTCGCGACGTCACGCGCGGAGATATCGGCGCGATATTCAAAAATGAAACTTCAACCTCGATTTTCTCCGCTAATAATGAACTTATGATGGTGAAACTTGTGGCATTAGAGTTCTCAGAGTACAGTTTATCAATCTAACATAAGTCATTGTTTCAGTTTGGTGTCTCTTTAATAAGCGACGAACGCATAAGGATCGCCTTGCAGGGGTTGTGCGCATCGAGACATATGTGTAAGCAGCATACGTTCGGGTAAGGGCGTACTTTTTTTAATGTTACGAGCACCGAGTAACTCTCCTATTTCTCTTTCAAGCCCTTCCCGTCGAGCACTTGCTTCCAGTTGTCCGAATATTCAGAAAAAATTCTTCTAAAAATTAGAAATCGATATTTCTGGTTCAAACTGAGAGTTGTACTGAATACATATGATATCGGAGCATGACTTTACTTAACATGTGGGCCAATTCACTTTCAGACTAATTAATTAAAGTTAATTTGATGAGTTCACTGAAAGGCTGTGAGCAGCTGAGATTGTGGAGGCACCTGGCGGTGCAGATCTCAACCACGCGCTTCTTTCTACGTGGCCTCCGAGATCGGAATCAGAATGAAATTTTATTATTACCGCAAAATCAAGTTGTTACATCTCAGTATACAGAAGGAGATTTCGGAGTCGGAGAATGAATTGGGACCTCCTGTAAATGGTAAGCATTAAAGCAAATTAGACTTATTATAGCATCGAAGGGAAGGGTACAAAAGTTACAATTTGCATTTTAAGAGAAATGATCATGCACAACTCAGAGACATAAGACAAAAAAAAAAGACGAAGAAAAAAACATGAAAACACGCAGTGTACTTTACAATAGTGAAAAGAGAAGGTCTGCGCCTTAGACTACATAATCAAAAATGCGAAAATTTGCTTTAGGGGCTATATAAAAGAAATGTTATGTAATGTTTATTAGTCGATGAGGAACTCCTTAAATTCCTTGACAAATGAGCTCAGTGTCATTCATTTCAAAACCCATGGCTGCGAATTCTATACGAAAAATTCGGTGAAATTGACGGTTTGTTTACCATGGTTAGAAAAACTAAAAAAAACTTAGGGGTTCCGCGGCACTCTGGAAAAGCCATCGGGGTTCCCCAAGGCCAGAACGTTTGAGAACCGCGGCTCTACAGAGTTCTCGCTTACAACGTTCATGAAGGAACCAGGTATACCGTCTTACGATGTTGCCCCACATCATTTTCTACGATGTCACAACGTGGTAGCAGCTTCTGCCTATCGAGCGTAATCTGAACGGGCGGCGTTGACAAAAACCAACGCGAGTTCCCTATATGTGGCTTTCGTCAGCTACGCATACCCAAAACAGCCAAAACTTTTCAACTCACTAAAGCACTCGGTTAGAGTTTCTCGAACTTATTACTCAACTGCACCTTGCGCAATATATCCAGGCATACTCTCATTCACAAAGCATAATTTCTCCCTATTATTAGAAGGTAATCTGTCATCATGCACATTGCACTTGTTGAGGAAGGTCTGCATTAGCAGAACTAGCATAGTATACGGTTGTAACCAGCTCCCATAGACTCCGGTGCCGGGCGCAAATTACCGCTGCTTGCCGCGCCCATGGTTTAAGCCCTTGGTGCAGGGAACCAGATAAAACTCGGGCATATTTTGAATTTTTGAATGACGTACGAAGGAGAATCAACAAGCCCGTTTCAGGAACATTTCTTTTTTTTTTCAGCGTATCTTGTAAATGAGATAGAACACTTGCGGAGTTTCAGAATTTAATCTGTGAACAACGCTGTATGGAGCGGGATTATAAGCGTCCAATATTCTCACTCAAACTGGCGCTTTATTTAGTTACGCTGCCAGAGCAGCTCGCTTGATTAAGCACTGAACGAGCGCTAATCTTCCACATGCCCTCTTTTGTTTACGCTGTACTCTGTCGAGGATTAGCAGTGCACGCGCACTGATGAACACGCTGGTGGCGCGTCAAACACGAAAAGAGTATCGCAACATGGCGAAATTTGTATGCAGTTAGGTGATGCTGCTAATATCTCGGCATGCAGTTTGGTTATGTTTGACGCTTGTTTGACATGCGCCTGAAACATGGAGCCTTTTATTTTTCTTGCATTTCATATTTCATTTTCTTTCAAACGCGCTTATTCGCTGCCAGTAGCCGAACCCGTGATCTATCTATCTATCTATCTATCTATCTATCTATCTATCTATCTATCTATCTATCTATCTATCTATCTATCTATCTATCTATCTATCTATCTATCTGTCTGTCTGTCTGTCTGTCTGTCTGTCTGTCTGTCTGTCTGTCTGTCTGTCTGTCTGTCTGTCTGTCTGTCTGTCTGTGTGTCTGTCTGTGTGTCTGTCTGTCTGCCTGTCTGTCTCTCTGTGTGTCTGTCTGTCTGTCTGTCTGTCTGTCTGTCTGTCTGTCTGTCTATTTGGCTGTTGGTCCGTATGTCGATTTGATTGATTGAATGATTGATTGATTGACTGTGACTCCAAAGTGAAGTTAGACCTAAATATAAGCAGAACACAAACACGGCCACAGCTGAATCCCCCCGTCGTCGACAGCGTTTCAAAATAAATAAATAAATAAAGGCAACACGTGTGCGTAGTGTAATGCCGAGGCTTGACGCACTAGAGAAAATACAAAGCGTCAGAGAGGCGGGAACTTTGAAAAAGAAGGTATGGCAAAAACAGGGGAGGTGGGCTAACTGGCGATTTATACTGCACAGGTCATTTCAGCTCTCGCTCGAATTCAGTCGAACGCGACCTGAATGCCACGCAGTCACCGGTCGCATTCAACCGGGTTGTAAACGTGGCTGAGGCGACGCCCAAAGCGGCTACGGGGCTTTCTCTGCAGCACGAGTGGCACAGCTTCAAAGGAAATTGAAGGAAGTATTTCGATCGCTGCTGGAACGCCCAGGCCAGTTGTTGCTAATTTGCATATTATTTCCAGATATTTGTGCAGGACGCGTGGACTGAATTTAAGTGACCCCACTGAGCTACATAGAACCCATGCCTCAGTCTCTGTTTAAAAATTCTTCCGACTTCGTTGCCTCCTATAGCAGTATATACAACGCCGTTTTACGTGAACGGCATGAAGGAAGACCATTGCATGTTTTCAGGTTTAAGTCAACGATGACATTGCAGCTTGAGCAGAAAACTAAGCGTGGTGCAATCTATCATTAAAAAAATATTACACCGTCTCCCACTAAAGGGAACCATGAGGGGATGCCAAGCAGCATTGGGGGTGCACACCAAGTTTCCGTTTACGTTCACTCGGCCTTTGAAGCCAAGCGTCGGCGTCGAGCTACCGCTTTCGCTACAGAGAGACAACGCGAGTCTGCGGCGAGGGTAGCGAGGCTTTCGAGACAACTGCAGCGACCGGGAACCGACGGAGCGACAGCACGATTCAAGCGAGACCGAGGGCACGCGCTTATATGAAATGGGGGAGGGAGAGGAGGGAGTGGGTTTACAGGCTGCAGCGCCGGGGGAGCAGAGGAGAGAAGGCGACCGAACGCCTGCGTAAAGGAGGAGAGTGGGAGAGAGAGTAGGCGCATGCGCAGTAAGGGTGGTCAGGACGCACACCAACACCGGATTGAGCTCGGCTCTAAGATGCTTCGCACCCAAAATTGCCGATGTTTGCATTAAGTCACGCAAACCTTGGCACAGCTAAGCGCGGGCCCATCGCCGCTCGCTGGGCCACCTATTTCTGTGTATTTATCTATTGAGCTGGGCGGCCTTCCTTAGTTTTCTGTTTCTTTCGCCCTCTCTTTCTTTTTCTCTCTTCTATCTGTTTTTTTTTCTGTATTTTTGCCTCTGTTTATTTCTATTTCTTTCTCTTTCTATCTTTATTTGTCTCTCTTTCCTATCTTTGTCTCACTCTCTCTCCCTATTTCTCGCTTGCTTCCTTCTCTTCCCATCTTCTTTCGTCTCACTGTTTCACTGTTTTTCTTTCATTCTCTCGCTTTCCCTTTTTCTTTCTCTATCCACATTTCTCTCTCCCTATTCTGTTTCTCATTCTGTATATGCTATGATTTACTCTCTCTCCTCCTCTTTCCACTCCTCCTCACCCTCACTTCCCATTGCTACCCCCCTTGCTATACGATATTATACAAGGCTATGCTACAAGGCTATGCTACAAGGCTATGCTGTCCGCGTGCCTGGATAGCCAAGCGGTTAAGACATTCGCCTTCGGATCGTGGGTACGCATGTTCGAATCCCGCCACCTCATGAGGAAGCTACCACAGCTATAACAGCTTCGCCGTTAAAAGCAGTGCTTTTTAAAAGAACGACTCATAATAATTCTTTCTGTCTCTCTTTTACAATGAGATTATATCCTCCTGGAGCTTGCGGGATGCTTACCGGCACTTGTCGTAGTGCGCCAAAGCTCCTTCTAGTATCTCTGTCTTTCACTCTCGATAACCTCCAGTGTACAGGCCAGAAATAAGTATTAACTTCAGCAGAACTATCTAAGCTTGTTCATCTTAAGAACCTCCGAACGCGAACTGATATTGGGACGAAAAGAGAGGGAACAACACAAGCGCTTGTGTTGTTCCCTGTCTTTTCGTCCCTGTTTCAGTTCGTGCTCGAAGGTTCTTGAGATGTATGTGTGCCAACTAGCTCGTCTCTCGGTCTTGCTTCAGTTTATCTAAGCTTGCTCTAGGCATACGTGAACAGTAGCAGCTGCTGCCGCTTGAGGCGAACTGCAATTATTAACAGGAACCTCCAGGCTAAACTTTGAGACAGTGCAGGGGTGCTCACAGAGCTAGTACAAGTCGGAAATTTACGAGAGAGCCGCTGGTAATTGCATTCCGAAGATAGCTAATCTGCCGAAAACCATGGCGTGCACCAGTGCTAACAGGGTTCATTACAACTTTATTAATTAAAAGTGAACTTGGGAATTTTACCGGACACTTTAAAACAGGTGCGCACGTGCGCGCCAGGTTTAATCTGGGCCCTCTTAGAAAGGCCCAGCAGAGTACGTTCACTGGGTCAACTCTTTGTTTAAAAAAAGCTTTAGTTTAATGCGTGCAGTCTTCCAAGGTTTCGTTGTTACAGTCAACGTCCAAGGTTTATAGACCGCAAGACACAAGAAAAAGCTTGACATTCCCACTGTTTCGTCCAGCGGCCTTGAATTTAAATTTCCGGCCAGTTCTGAAGTACGCTTTCAACATGTACTGAGCACTTCGACCAAATACAGTCACAAATTGCTGGGAAATTTAAAGTTTCCTCATACCTTGCGGTCTCTAAACATTTGATGCCGACTGTGCATTTACGTGACGTCATGGATTACCAACTCGCCCAGCGATCCTTTCTTCTGCATTTACGTGTGGGACATAGGGTGACCTCGTGAAAGTGACACATCCAAGATTACGGTCAGACGAGTAAGCGATGTGTAGAAGGAGGCGACGAAGTGTTCGCCGGTGCTTGCCAACTGAGTGCGCAAGAATAGAGACCTGTGAAGATTCTGATATCAACTTTCGTACCGAGAAGAGTTAACGATGCGAAGAAAGCAGCCACGCAGCTCCTATTATCTCCTAAAACAACAGCCTGGCCACTTAGAATGTTCTCATATGAGAGGCTGCGACATCGCCAAGCCGAGCAGAGGTTGATACCGGTCAACAAAGTTGAAGAGGGGGGGGGGGGCGGGGGAGAGGGGAAGGAAAAAAAGGAAAGAGAGAAGCAAGAAACGTCACTGAGGTTAACCAGACCCTGCAATTAGAAAGGATAATGAGCGAAATAGAGAACAGAATAAAAGGAGAGCACTAATGTTGCGTGCACTCGAAGAAACACATCAAATCTGTAGGCGGTCGCAGGGACCTGTAGATGCTAAGTACGCTAGCAACGAACGCCTTCTCTATAGGCACCGGGCGCGGGGACTGGTGGCGCCTCTTTCGGTGGCGACGGGGAACTAATGGAATGGGAGTGCCGAAAAGGGCGCAGGCGCTTGCTGCGGGGGCGCGGGGCTGGACGTTCGTTTCTCTTCATTGTGCTCTCGTCGCTTGTGTCGTGCGCTGCCGAAATCTACGTGTGCGCGAAGACTGAAGATTACAATATCTTAAGGGTCGGCGAAGGATCGAAAATAAATGGAAAACATAACAGGAACGGGGGCGTGCAAAACTACAACTGAGGAACAAGTGCAATCGGCGAAGCATCCAGTAAAGACGAGAAGGGAATGGGAGACGTACGCTCTATTTTTTTTAATGTTAGGGGACAATGTTAACGTATAGACAGAATAACAAAGTATTAGGAAAAATTCGGCAGATCCCACGTATTGTGAGAACCGATTTTATCCGAATCAGCGAGTCTATGCTGCATTTTTTTTTTAGCTTTAAGTCACGCGTAACGAGGTGGATCGACGTGTTTTTGTAGATGGAGTTGTGTGCACATAGTATGCTTAATAAGCATGCTGACTACACTGACGTTTAAAGGCTAACTTGTGGTCTGACGTAATGTTAGCGCTCATGTTAGAGAACAGACGTCAGTGTTATTGAAACGAAGCGCACGCTACGTTGCGATTCACATTTCGTGCCGATGCTGTGTATATCATACGCGTAGCGTTGATCAGAGTATTGTTCCGGGTCGAGCAACGCTTGAATATAGCTTGCAGATTCATAGGAGCACATATGTAATGTTTATCTGACGGTTATAAAAGCGGAGCCACCATTGAAATCAAAGGGGTACATAGTAGCACAAACTTAGAACATAAAGACACGAGAAAACAAGTACGAGGGAGCGTCCGACCTTTCTGCTCCCTCCTACTTCTTTTCTCGTGTCTATTTTCTAAGTTTGCGCTACTATGTACCCCTTTGATGTTAACCAACTCGCCGAACAAGAAGTCTTAATAAAACCAAGATTGGCGTTAAGCCGACGTAATGTCTGTTTCATATGAGTAGATGAGTAATGTTTATTACCTTGTCATGAAATTAGATAGCCAGCGCTGCAACCACAATTGACGTTGGTTGCACCGCCATTTTTCTTGCGCATAGGATCTTTTGAAAAGTAATTTCAAGTCATGGCTTGGCTCTGTGGTAGAATATTTGATATCCGCTCAGAGTACCTGGTTTCGACTCCTGCTGGCATCCGGATTTCTATTCTTTGCATACGTCGGGTTCACGTGGCTGATGCCGGATTTTTTGGACATGCACCAGCTTAAATTATCAATGTCTGTTCTCGCCGTTCCTGGGTCGATCCACTGTGAATCACCTGTGCCTCATACCAGCATCCCGCGGCCCGTGGTATACGCCCGGTATGTGCCGCACGTGACTGGAAAGATTTTCGCGCTACTCATACCACCATATCACAACCAGACAGCCATGTTCGTCTTATTTTCGCACCCACCTATGCCAATTTTGGTTAATGTCAACTTAAGGAGGCGACCACGAGAGCGCCCAGATGTAGGCGGCTAGATAGAGAAATAGAGGCATTTATAGATAGAGATAAGAAATGCTTTGCGTTTAAAATAGAAATAGGAATGGGGATACCTAGATCTAGCTCCACATCGTAGCTTATAGCATTGAACTTCGTCTGCGGGGTGCACTTGCAAAGAAATTTGCATTCGTTGTCGCTTTTATATTCCTTGATGTCAAGCACGTGGCCAGCTTCGTGCAAGCGGTGACCCTTCTCTAGAGCAAACGCATGAAAACGCGCACGCCGGCTGGTCAAGCCTTGAAAGCCGCAACGCAATGTAACTGGCATCGCCATTAGTGCACGTGCGCTGTCAGTACTCGCCTTCCCGCCAGGAGCCCAACAGTGAGGAGCAGCGAGTTTGGCAGTTAAAATACAAAGATGTTTATTTTACAACACTTTCGCCAATCGGGCCGGTCTCATTTGCAGTCCCGAAAGGGAGGAGGCATCGTGCCTCTGGTCCGCCTCCAAACGAAAGCAAACGCATAAAAGCACAGCACCACGCAAAGAAGCCTAGTCGATTGACGTTCCGACGGTGCTCCTGGGTGTGAAGATATGAAAAGAACATGTGTCATCCTTCTTGATGACTTGGCGACCATTGAATGCTGCCACGACCGCAAACGACTGCGGGGGAGTCTCCCTGGAGCCCGACGAGTGGCCCCGTTATCTGAACACATGTCCGACAGTCGAACGCTTCGTGCTTTGTTCACGAAACACTGTTGCTGCCGCTTCTCTTTGCCTTGGGCGACAAACGAAACAGCTTACAGCTTGCGATTGTCTAAAAAGAAACGCCGCCGCTACTACTTGAATACTTTGCCGAAAGTAGCAGAGCCTTCTCCGTGTCGTCTGCTTCACATGCCAGTGCTTTTGCTGCCGCCGCTAGGGGCGCTTTTCGGGAGGGCGCCGCTGGCGCCGTACGACGGCCGCCCGGTGCCGCACATGGCCATGGTCCAAGCATCTTTCCTCCGCAAAACGGCATATGGTCAAAACGCCAAGGGTTTTGAATGGTAAGTTTTACCATTTACAGCGCTTCGTTTGGTTGTTGTGAGTCTTTTCTGCACCCTCGTTTTCTTCTTTTTTCTTCTTCTTTTTCGCGCTGTCTCCTTGTTCAAGACTATAGCCAACTCGCTCAAAAGCAAGTCTTATAAGTGGGTTAAGACGACCGACCTTTGCGAGGAAGGTACGCTGCAGTGACGTCCAATCGCACTAATGCGGCTCGGTCACGGTAGTGAAAAACACTTAGCTGGGTGCAACAGTAGCGCCATCTTCACCTCCATATCACGAGCAGGGAAGAAGTCGTGAAAAGGCTAAGCGTCGAAGTATCGTCCCGAGAAGTAAGAGCTCCGCACAGCGCCCGAATCAAGATTAATTCTGCCTCGCGGGGGCGTCTTAATGGAAAGCGGCTCGCGGGGTAACATGCATAATGAATGTCGGTGGCACACCAAGCAGGCACCAGCCGTGATGCTCACCAGGGAAACCTGCTATTTCTGAAACTGACTCGTCCGCCCATTTCAGGCAAGCCTCTTTTTCTTGCACATTTTGTTGTCGTTTATGTTGCCCTTTGCTACACTTCGCTAAACCTCGTTTTGCATTTCATTTCTATTCTTTTTTTTTTTTTGCTCAAGGCAAGAACATCACCTCGTTTCCCCAAGATATCCTCAATATCAAATTGTTTTTTTACTTTAATGAGCTCTAATTACAAAGAGACAAAAAAAATACGCTACGAATATTCACTAAAGGTGGGACAATAAGTAGGCGGATTGATAAACCTACGTGAGCTACCGCATGTCGTTACACTGGTACTTTGGTTAGACAGTAAAAATTATTATCCTAACGGCCGCACAAGCCGCATACGAGACTACCGAAAACTGTCGACAGCGAAAGCCACCACGTCTGTGAATCACCGTAGCGTTTCGCTACGGTGATTCACAGACGTGTGTGGCTTTCGCTGTCGTCCGAATGTGCAGCAAGTAGGCACAGTTCGTCAGCAGTAGGACCGGAAGTTTACAGTGTGATCAGTCATCTAGTCACCGTTCCTCGTGGCCACGCCTCTGTATTGCACCGCAGGGGTCGAGAGTGAAGCGACAGACAAAATATCTGCTCCCAGAAGGTGCGGAGGAGCAAGCTCTTAATTACGGAACAGGTATAGCACACTGGCCACATGTCTCTGCCAGCGGTTATTGACTCCCCCCCCCCCCCCCTCCTCCCCTTGGTCTTTCTTCTTTCTACGACATAGCAAAGTTGCTGCAGGTCAAGAACTATTTCCCGAACGTTCGTCGTACCCTTCGCTTCTCGCGTCCGCACTTTTCTTTCTCCCTCTCCACACGGGAACTGTCAAGACGAAACATGGTTTAAGCTGAAAAGAACAGGTCGTGGTGACGTGCGAACCACTCTCCTTACGCGACCGGGGCTGAAATTCACATATCCTGAAATATACCAATACGGATGCCACAAATATGAGTAATGCAGAGATATTGAAACGCCCTTAGCGTATGTATAGGTCTATAAAACCATTAAAGGGTGCCTGAAACAGCGTTTTATAATTTTGCCAGGGTTTAGGCCACAACAACATCAAATCATCCGCACCATAAATTAAGGGACGCACTTTGTATGAATGCAGCTATAAATGAACATTTTCATAAACACTGTTTTTCCTCCTTAAGACAATTTTAATGTATAAGTTTGTATAAGTTCGCTTGTACATCGCTATCCGCTCCTATACCTTTGTGTCCCTACTAGACCCTACACTGGGCCGTGTTCTGACCTACTAGGCACGTTTATATACAGAGAATAGTACTGCAGTGAATTTGTATGGTACCAAATGCACCACTAATCTTTGTAATAAAAATGAATGTAAGTCCCATAATTATTTAAATCAACCCTTCGACAGCCATCGCGCACTTGAGCACTCAATTTGTTTGCGTTTTCATTATTTTTCTGGTGTGGAAAATAAGTAAATTATGTATAGGCTACTAGGTATCTTTTTTTCTCCCTCAGCATCACCACAACAACATTTTATTACAGCTATGCCAGAAGAAAAATAATGAATGATTAACGTTAGCATAGCTCTTAATCAAGAAAAACGGAGTAAGGC
Organism: Rhipicephalus appendiculatus; assembly: GCA_030522465.1. Classification (NCBI taxonomy): domain Eukaryota; kingdom Metazoa; phylum Arthropoda; class Arachnida; order Ixodida; family Ixodidae; genus Rhipicephalus; species Rhipicephalus appendiculatus. The sequence goes on along the minus strand of JALIZH010025996.1, from coordinate 9,216 downwards.
GCTCGACTATAATCGACGCGAGGATTTATATTAGTGCAATTATAAATGCTTGCTATTAGAAGATACAAACACTGCAGCTAGCGTCACCTTGGCACTGAGACAGCTTGGTGGTATTTTTATGATTGCTGTGAAGTGCCACTAAAATGAAAATAAAGTTCCCAAGGAATCATCTATCAAGCTTAATAGCTTTACAGACAGCCTTTTAGTTAACTGGTCCTCGATGAAAGAAATGTCATGTAAAATGCTAAACGTGAGGAGCTTTGGAGGAGGGGGGGATAGAGGGGAACAGAGCCTTACTAAAGATGTACTCTAAACATGAACACTGGAAACAACGAACAGGACCTACAACCAAGGCTTTTCATATCGGTCAAACAAAAGACACACGCAGACAAAACAACATTTATATCGGGGATGCAGAAGCCACTTTTCACGCTAGTGCGCGCGCGCCAACCTTCTAATCGAGCTACAGACGGGACTCGAGGACTGTGCCATTGCACTTTAATAACAAGTAATTACTCTCTAAGCTATAGCAAATTACTATTATTTCCTTTTTTACTGTTATATCCCTTTAAATTCAGAAAGATATTGTAAGCTGAGCATTGCTCCAGGGCACGAATTCTGTCTTCAAGATATCTTCCGATATTGTTAAACGGAAAATTTCAGAAAACTGCCGGGGCTTCTAAGGCTGGCCTTGCATCCCTAGAGGAAGAGTCTCAAACGAATCTGATCCACGAAAAGACAATTAGGACCTAATGCATCTTCAAATGACCCTAGACTTCCTTGGCGTCGTTCCAATCCAGTGATCAGAGACGCGATATCTCGTTTCGGTGCATTGGCAATTCCTCCTTGGAGCGCTGGCTCGATCTGTCTAGTTGAAAAATCGAGCAAGCACAGGAGCTGCATTTTCGATGGAAGTCCGAGCTCTCTACCCTCATTTAAAAACAACCTAGGCACGCAAGTTTTGTTTTTTAGTGGCGCGAGCAACGAGCGACTCTCTTGCTACTCTTTCAAGCATATCCGGTCGATTGCTTACTTCCGGTTTTTGCAATATTACGAAAAAGTCTTGTAAAAAATAAAACTAGTAGGAAGTCGACGGTTCTGGTTCAACTTAACAGCTAAATTGGATACATTCTGAGCATATGTTTTCTGAAGATAAGAGACACTTAGCTGTCACATTAATATTGAACATTAAATGAATGAGTTCACTGAAAAAGCGAAATGGTTTTCTTGTGAGCAGCTGGGATCGTCTTGCCACCTGGCGGAGCAGATCTCAACTATGCGCTTCTTTCTACGTGGCCTGTGAGATCCGCCTCGGCAGCGCAACGAAACGCGATGTTAACCCAAGGAATACACCAGGTCACACGGACGCCGAGGTGCGAGAGTTACTACCAGACACCTAAGTCAATGATTCTGGGTCGTCCCCAATTTTCGTTCTTTTGAGATATGCACATACCGTGCCCTGCTTCCATCAACTTCACTCTGTTTCTTTAAGGTCACTCCAAAAACAGGTTACAAACTCATTATGGAATCACACTCCCCAAAGTGAATGGAGTTAATCTCCCGACATCACGGTGATGCAATCTTTAATTTCCTTCTCTTAGAGCTCAACACGTCATTAGAGATATGTAGTTTCTCCGCAAACTTTTCAGCGTTTGCGGATAACGGGACTCGTAAAAGCGAGTGGCCGCAGTGGTGGAACACTATACTACTCCCATATAATTTATCAAGTCACTGTGCACAAGGAAATCGCGCGGAGCTCGACAGCAGAGTCTCTTTCACTTCGGACTAGACAAAGTTTTCTCACCAGTCGTTTGGAGGACGAAAGTATAACAACCGTAATATATGTAACTTCAGTCTCTCAACAGCAAGCTTTTACATAACAGGACAATGCGGAACTTCCTTTATTAAGTGAGGACTGCATTGTGGAAATTTATTTCGTACTCAATAACATAATAATATTGTTACAAGTTTTTTTTTTTTTTTTTTCGCCAGAATTAGTGTTTTCGACAGCCGCCCGCGAACAGCCGCATAAAATCATCCAAGCTCCTGCCCGAGGTTCTTCTGCACAGTTCCCCGACTGTGCCTTCTTTCCTCTTCTATCTTTCTTTACATCCCTCAATCCCTCCCCCCCCCCCACCCCTGCAGGGTAGCAAACCGGACGCGTGCCTGCTTAACCTCTCTGCCTTTCCTTGATGTCCTCCTCCTCCGAAAAAAAAAAAAAAAACCAGGCGGACGTGAGAAATGCGGAACGAGCGATTTGAGCGAAGTGATGTCCCAATTTTCTGAGAACGCCACTAAATAGGCGCGAATTCGCGAAGAGCCCGCCCGCATCGCGCGTATGAGGCGCCGACCACTGTTGGCCCTCTGGGGTGTCGTTATAGGATCGTTTTCGAAAAGAGCGGGTTAGAAAAAGGCGCGAGAGGGGACCGCAGTGCCGGAAGAAAAAGACCGATAAAACTGGTCGAGAAGGGCAAGCACACGAGACGGTGACTGGCATGGCTGTCGCCAAACCTGGCCCGTTAGAGTGACACACAGACTCGCTTTGTTGTACTTATTCCAACTACAATAAAGAACTCGTTAATTCAACCCACGTCAATTGGGAAAATCGGATAATTCGGACACGTTTCCTGGTCCCGGCGAGCACATGCGTTGTTTAATGGCATCAGACTCTCGTTAATTCGGTCATAGTTGGCCGCAACCCGGTTACCTGATATGACGATCCTCGGAGCACGCCAACCACGAATCGCTGTAAATGTGCGACGCAAAGGAGCGAGAACAGCGTTCGCGGAAAACCAAAACGACCGCGCGCCTTCAGAAAGGCGTGGTTCCACAATCTTATATCAATCGCATTGTACCACAATCGCGACATAATTAAGCTGCGGTCACATTGTGAACATAGCCGGGCATAACGAATATTGCTGCTTTCACACTGCTCATACGCAAGATAAGTACTGGTTATTCATTAAGGAAATGAAAGCGCATCAATGTAATAGACACTTGTTTAATGTTTTCTTGATACTTTCGATAATGCGGCATTCGGTTAATTCCGTCGTTTTTTGCCTGTTCCGTGAAATCCGAATGAACGAGCTTTTACTGTATTTTCCCACACCAATGCAAGCTACCAAACGAAAAACTTGCATCTTGTTACGCGCCAGGGTCACAAATCGGATGCTAAAGAAGCTGCTGTTGCAGCTCACAGAAGCCATCCCAGAAGCAAAGTGGTCATAATGATTCCCCAAAAGGCTACGCAGATTATAACAAGCAAATTTGGGTGGTGCTCGTTTAATATGCGTAGTAAAAATAAATGAAACAAGGGTCCCGCATAGACATGTGTAATGTAGATGATGACGTATTCGTGCTAAATAATTCCATTCTAGACAATGAATAATAATTGTTTGGTTTTAACGTCGTAAAACCATGATATAATTAAGAGGCACCGAGTAGTTGAGGGCTCTGGAAATTTAGACAGCCGGGGTTCTTTAGTGTTCACCTAAATCTAAGTAGTGCCTCAATCATTTTCGCCTCCATCGAAAGTGCGGCCGCCACGGCCCGGATTATTCTAGACAATTTTACAAGGATATAGTTAATATCAATTACGGCATCAATTTATGTGCGAATTCCTGTGAGGGCTTCCTCCTAGGAAAGCCGTAATAAGTGAGAGCTTCCAAAACAATGCGCCTATTCTGGGTACAGTATACTCACGGGTTCAAATGCGAAAAATTAAGGCAAATTAATGCTCGTACTTTCATTTTCAGCGCCTACAGTTCGTATCATGTCGATGTAACTTTGAGTAGAACCCTTACATAAGAACCAACCTAATCCTTAGCGGCAGGATTTGCAGCAACATGACGCAGTTATCACGGGCAATTGGTCGTAGCAGTCATTATACTAAAAAAATCGTGTCGCGTTTCAATACAGAGTGCTACCTGGTATGACAAGTGTCGAAAAATCGAAGGTATGTTTTCCTTGTATACTATATAGCAGTACTCATAAACTCCGATACGCATAATATTTTTCGTTCACAGGGAAACAGTATCTGCTTCAGAGAGATATTGTAGTCGAAATAACATCAAGTTTACACCTATATCAGGTTCGCTTCTCGTAGCTATGCTAACTCAGGTAGTTTGGTGGTTAGTTATGATTACCAAGTGTGAAAATGATTACCCAGGCGCCAGCGCTATAAACAAGAAAATGAATAAAAAATAACAGCTCTCACAGACACACTAAGATGCTAACCGATGATTCTCGCTATTTCGCCAATGCTTCGTATTGCTTCTTTTCTGTTCTCAACAAGTGATAATGATCGCACTATCGGTCATTAGTGGGCACAACTAAAGGCGTGCGCCACCGTTAGCGTGTCTGTTTTCGCCATCGACCAGCGTTCTTACCGTTAATGATCGCTTGCCAGTGCTTTGCCTGCCATGTTACTACGCGAAGAGAACGATGAGCCGTGTTCTATATTTAATGAAATCACACAAGCGAACATGAAGGGCCTTTAGACTTGCAAAATATAACGAGCACAGAAATACCGAACTCTTGCTGTGCAATATGGTTTGGCGGTTTGATCTTGGCTATACCTATTCACGAAGCCTTTATCTTGTATTGCGACAGCAATTATATGGACACTCGCGGGAGGTTTTAGCTGTCGCCGTCGGGGCGACGTATCTATCTATCTATCTATCTATCTATCTATCTATCTATCTATCTATCTATCTATCTATCTATATATATATATATATATATATATATATATATATATATATATATATATATATATATATATATATATATATATATATATATATATATATATATATATATACATATCTCACAAAGAAAAGTTCTTCGGAAGAACAATCTTTTTCGGACCGCGCCGCAGCGGATTTGAACCTACGACCCCTCGTTGCGCAGCGCGACGCGTTACGACTAAGCCACGAAGGCATACATCCTCCAGCACTTAATCACATCAGTGTTGTTTTCCCATTGCGTTCGGACTCTCTCACTTCTCACTTTTCGATAGGGAATCATCTTTTACGTGGGTGCTTTCGAATACTGTCTATTAGAGTAGATTCTGGTTACAGGAGCGTCGCATTGCCTATACCCTCAACAAAGGAGAGATGCCAGTGTGTGTCACGAGTGGTGGAGGCCTAGCAAGACGTGCTCGCTACAACATCGCGAGGGCTGCCTTCCTTTTCACGCCTCGTCAGGCTGCATTGTCCGAGGAGACGGCTTCGGCGCGAGTCATCACAGGCCTTGTCCGTTGTTACTACTACGGGAAAATGCCCTATGCAGTGTCGATACCGCGCTGACGGGCCAACGAAACCAGGCACCGTCAAAAGCCCGCAGGCTCACGACGACGTAACCAGGGTGTTTACGTGAACCTGACAAAAACGCGTTGAGTCAACGCTTCGGCGAGAGTCGCAGAATGGGTTTGTTGGTTGGTGATTATAAGCAACTGGTTGGAGTGTGAACTCGATACAAGGGCAAACAAAGTAAAACACAAAGAAGCACTGCGTGTGTCTTTCTCGTGTCTCCCTTCGTCCGTGTTCGATATTAGAAGCAACCAGTTGCTTCTAATCAAAGTGAAGGGCTGAAGTTCACTTTACGTATTAAACACATCAAGGTCAAGGTTCAGCTCTGACAATGCTCAGAACTGTAATCGAAGGTGAATAACTTGGAGCATTCTTTTTTGCGCTGAGTTTATATTTATTGGCGCATTTATATCGGCCTAAAAATATAAAGACATCTTCTAGCAGAAGTAGTGTTCCCAGGAACAAGCTGCATTAACTTGAATTTGACTCGTTTTTTTTTCTAATTACTACAAATTGTAGACGAGGGTTCGTCGTAATGCTGTCCAGTCAAGAATAGCCTTGGAAAAGTAGCAGCTCAATTACCAAAGACAAGACAAGAAAGAAAGTTTAGGGGATCACTACATACCATTTGTTCAATCTTCTTAACGAGGAATCTGTAGTGACGAGTTTCTTCATTGACCTGCAACTTTCCCGTTGCTGAAGATTTCACTTCAACGCGTGTCGGGTGCGTAATAAAAAATAAAACCGCAGTGGCGGAATCATTGCCAAGGATAATGCTTAAGCTTTCCTATGAGCGGTGACGACTTATTTTAACGAACAAAAATGAAAGCCTACCTCGCTTCCCCAAAAGAATATTAGTGGATAAAATGAAGCGCCTTTAGGCACGACTGCAAAATCGCGAGGTAGGTGAAGGTACTTAGACGGGTGTACAACATCGTCTCTCAAAAGATATGGGCAAACTGTACGTGTGAAAGGGGGCCTTTAACAAAGAGAAAGATTGACAGCTGCTCCTCGAAGGAAGCGCAAGGATTCTGAACAAACGAGGCCTAGCTAGGGAACTTTCCGAAAAGCGTCGCTTAGGCTGCGATCGTTAAGAGGATTACCCTGTCCACCTTTTGTTCTGTCATCCTTATCGTCCATTGTTCCTTGCAGGAGTGGAAACCGCTCTGGGGGAATTAAAGAGATTATCCCAAGTGATACACCCGCAGTGGCGTGCGTAGTTTGAAAAGCTGATGTTACGAAAATTATCACCAGAGGCAGCTGAATTGAGGTCTCGCTGAAATTAATCAAGTCGATTGCAGTCGTTGACCTGAAAACCAGCGCTTCGTATTGCTTCTTTCCATCACAATATAGAGTCTTTCACTGGTTATTTGTGGGCCCATGGTCAGTTTTATCTTACTTTCAGCTTCACAAACATGCATCCACTTGTTCACTTCAACAGAAGTGATTTGCATATTCGATGTGTCTGTCGATTAGACAGACACATCGAGACAGACTCACTCTCTCTCTCTCGGTGACAAGATATTTTCTTGGCTGGTGACCAGGCATGCCACGTTGTAGTGATCGTGTAGAATGAGATATATGATTAATATAATAAACCCAGAAACCCTGTGCATGAACTAAAAACACGCACAAACGTTTATAAAGGCTCACTGAGGTCTGTATCTTTCGAAAGTATCAAAACTGCTTTCGTTTTTTGTTGTTTTGAGCCAGCCGGAGATAACCATAGTAACCACATGCAGCAATCAGAGTTGGCCCGATTGCAAATTCGACAATATGAAGGAATGTCCCGGTGCTTATACAATAGCACAACGGCTGCAGCATGCGCAGTGAAAAGCACGACACTAGAGGGGACTAACTGCTCGCAATGGCTGCTGACCCGAAGGTCGCGGGTTCGATCCCGGCCGCGGTGGTCCCATTTCGATGGAGGCGAATTGGTAGAAGCCCGTGCACTGTGCGATGTCGGTGCACGTTAAAGAACACCAGATGGTTATATTTCCCGGAGCCCTCCACTGCGGCGTCCCTCATAATCATATCGTGGTTTTGGTACGTAAAACCCCAGATATTATTATTATTACTGTTACTATTATTAGCGCTAAAAGGTGTTTTTCGCGGAGCTTCGCCAATGCAGCGCCATCGTTAACGTTGGTCGCCGACCGTCGCTGTTGCATAATTAAATACATAATAAACAACCACTTTACCTCCACACTCATTAGAAATACAACACTTTTTTCCGGGTATGGTGGAAAAAAAGTTGGAAGCTAGAAATAAAAAAAAATCGTCCACTAAACACACCCGGTACAAAGTGTTAACACGGCCCGTTGCGAGGTATGCAAATATTGTCGGCGTGCTCGGCATTCTCCGCATGATCAACCAATACGCGAGTGGCGTACAAACCAAACAGCGAGCGGGGGTTGCAGCACTGTAAACATTGCGAGTGGCAAAAATAAACGACGACGACCAGTCACGGCGATACTTCACCGCGGCGTTCGCTTATAACCCTCTGCCGCTGTCTCCCGAGAGAGCACACCGAGCTCGGCAAACTGCGACGCCGCCAAACTTTGCTGGCTGCCCGCGAGTTCGTGGTTTGTTTTTTTCTTTTTTTTTTATTTTCACAAGGGAGCTCCCGCGCCGTTCTCCCACATTTATCAGGAAGCCTTTCGAACGAACGCTATGCAAACCAACGCAGTCTAGCTCTCGTGGCTCCCTATGCGTCTCTTGATGCGCTCGTTGCATATTTCCCGACGCTAACTAGTGAGAACGAAGCGAAAAAGAGTTTTTCCTCGGGCTTGATGAAAAGTTCACACCCATGTAGGGCTTGCTTGCAGCAATTTCGAGTCTTCGTGATGTGTCTGCCAATTAAACACCAGCACAAACAACAAACCCTCACAAAGCATCCCGGAACGTAGAGCGTTGTTACGCGATCTTTTGTAGTGTCGACAACGCAAGCAACAACTCATGAGCCATGCACTTTGGCGTGTGCTATAGATACGCCGTTGTCAAAGCTTCGATAACGCAACCAACATTTACGGCGCTAAAAGTCATTGGATGATATTTTAAAACCAGCACCAAAATTATGGACAATCTCTCTACTGGGTTAGACCATATCATGTAGAGTTAACGAAACCAAGCTGACTGGTTGACGAACCAGTCAGTAAACCAGAGACCATGAATGGGCTTATTTTACGGGGCAAAAAAAAAAATCCCTGTGTTAGCAAGCAGGTTTCCCTACCATCGATCTGCCCCTTCAGCTAGTAGGAAGGAACATTAATTCATTGTCAATCGGTAGCTAGTGAGCTTGTATCTTGTCTAGCCTCTTTCTTACGCATCGTTTTTGCGCACCTCTTTGAGAGATACTTGCCGCTGCTGTTTTCATCGCATATGAATAAACCTGCGTAGACGCCATTTTTTCTTCCGAGAGTGAGCAAAGTCGCATCTATGTCATCCCAGCTTAACCTAATTTATTCACTATAGGAGATAACAAATGCGACCTAGCACTCAATACTTTTGTTAAGCCTTCTTGAAAAGCAAATCTGTTCAATGGTGACCACAGCCCCAGTTTAGACTGCGCCATCTTGAGCGTTTCCAGACACATAATCAAAAAGCATTCCTATCCTTCCTATGTCCATTAAGACATGAAAAAGCGCGAAACGGCGACGGCCATCTGTCACGTACCACGCCTGTGCATTGAAGTTTAAAAAAGCGCGCTTTCTTTGGGCAAGTTCCAAAGCTTTAAACTTAGCCGAATCTGATTAGCATGCTACGCGATTCCTACTACCAGTGTAGTTAAAGAAAAAGAAAAAGGCTAGACAGTACTCAACTGTTGTCGGCAAACAAACGACTGCCCTCTCTGCCACAAGCGGCGCCACCTGTCGACGCAGACAGCAAGGATAACTACTGCGAT
>JALIZH010025995.1:0-35158 GCA_030522465.1 Rhipicephalus appendiculatus | reverse complement strand
GCAATGCCTCCGATGTGTGTGTGTGTGTGTTGTGTGCGTGTGCGTGTGCGTGTGTGTGTGTGTGTGTGTGTGTGTGTGTGTGTGTGTGTGTGTGTGTGTGTGTGTGTGTGTGTGTGTGCGTGCGTGCGTGCGTGCGTGCGTGCGTGCGTGCGTGCGCGTGTGTGAGCGTGTGCTAGATGCGCATACAAAGAAATTACAGCAGAAACCATCTTATGATTGCATCGTAGAAGAGCGCAAAAGAGTTAGGGGACACAGTCTAGACAGACGATACAGGTGCTGTTGGTGCTGTCTGGGTACCCTGTGTCTCTTTATATCTTTTTACGCTATTCACGAATTCAATCGTACCAATTATAGCTCGGCTTTCCGTATAACTGCAACTCATCCAGCGATCACTGCCACAGTTAATAAACACAACAATGTCGTTGATAAAACATTAATTAATGTACTTGTCTGTAGCCTCAGTCGATTGAACGGCAGTTCAATGATGGGGACAAAACACGCCAAGCGTCTCAACACGCCGGTTTGCACAAAGTAAAGTGAACTTCCGGCTGTTGCGGTTATGTACCAGCCTTACACAAAGCTCTTCTCAATTTGTTGCATCATTCTGTTCTGTTCTGTTCTGTTGTATCATCGTGGAATATTTTACAGCGCAACGGGTTAAGTACGGACAGAGAAGGGACACAGCGCTGAACTCACAACTAAAATTTATTTGGAAAAAGAAAGAACTAGTTGTTCATATTATGAATGTGTTTAAAGAATATGGAATGGGTCTTCATTTCACTTCGGAGCTACCAAAAAACGATGAGCTACAGTTTCTTGATTTAAGACTCTCTTTCGCCAAGGATCACATGTGTTGGGAATACCAACCTAGGTCCATAAAACCGATCTTAAATTTTAATTCCGGCCACTCGAAAACCGTAAAGAGAGGCATTGCGTCAACTGTGATGGGTGCCGCTCTAAGGAAGTCATGCGAGCACCGTATGGCGCATGCTTTTGATACGCAGGTCGCTCGTCTTGCAAATTCTGGTTTTCCGAGTGACGTGATTTGTTCCGTATCGGAGAAACTGATAACGAAGCTTAAGAAGGTTCAACGCCGTGAGGATAGCTCCCCGGAAGGTAGCAAGAAAAAGAGGCACGCAGTTATTCCATACATACACAGAACCGCACATGGTTTGAAAAACGTTGGTTCGCGTTATGGCGTAAACGTGGTGTTCTCAGCACATAATAAAGTAGGTAATGTCTGTGCTATGGTAGATAGAGCGGTGTGTCAGAGGCCAGAGAAAAGGAACAAATGCGTCACCAATCATGTCCACAGATATGCGCCTTGCGCTACTGGCGTGGTTTACGCCATTCCACTGTCTTGCGGCTGTGAATACGTGGGTCAAACGGGACGTTGCATAAACGTGCGCTTACGTGAGCATGAGCTGACGCTTTCAGGTGCTGCAGTCACCTCTCATTTGGCAGCTCATTGCAGGTCATGCGGTTGTGTGCCCCACTTGCAGAGAACCACTGCCAAATATAGACATTTGGATCAGCGCCCGCGTGAAATAGCCGAAGCCTTTTATATTAGATCAAATAACAAGTGCATAAGCCATCCTTCCATCACTCTTCTAGATGAAGAATATAACTACCTGTTAGACAAGACCTGAATCATGTTGCGTATTTACACATGTGCACATGCACACAGTTTTGGTGAATCATTGTTTCCTATATATGTTCTTTCTTTTTCCAAATAAATTTAGTTGTGAGTTCAGCGCTGTGTCCCTTCTCTGTCCGTACTTAACCCGTTGCGCTGTAAAATATTCCACGATGAACATCCACCAACTTGCCCAACTCGCGATTCTGTTGTATCTGTCTTGCTGTGGAGAAGTTGAGGTTCATGTTACCTCGGCTGTACGCGAATGTACGCATTTGCCCTCAAAATCCAATTTTGTTCGTAAACATTCAGAGTTCTTTACGAACAGGCCGTATTTTTTCCTATTTACAGATGCCACTGGTGCCACTATTGCCTACCTTGAGCATCATCATCAATGCCACGTTGATGACAACGCTGCAACCGCTAACATGGGTGCGACTGCTGATATGGGTCGCCGTAGGTAAGCTACAGAGATGTCAGATTTGCCAGCTCCGTATCAGGAAACAGCGCGGGATCACGGGACAAGAAAGACAGACGACTTGGCGCTAGCTATCAACATGAGCGTTTATTTCGTTGGTACAAATAGGTACGCTTCTCTGGAAAGGTAAATTACAAAAGCAGGGGGGGAAAGGCCCTACGCATGCGTCTAGACTAGTCCGTGAATGTCAGTGGCGTAGCCAAGGGGGGGGGGATTGGGGGGGGTTCAAACCCCCCCAGAAATTTTTCAGTTTTGCTTGCGTATATATACGCACGCACGAACATACATAAAGTATGGTTGAACTCCCCCCCCCCGAAAAAAATTTCTGGCTACGCTACCGGTGAATGTGCAATGTTTCTGCACTATATATAGCTTGCGATTGCGTGAGCTTTCCGGACGGTGAGGAGTTGATCTTGTACTCCTGGCCATCTGGAGAGCCTACCGGTGTTACGTGGGTGGAGCCACCGACTTAGACTGGGGGCTTTGTCCTTGGGCCGTACTTTCTCTGGACCACAATAAAGTTCTTGCCACGCCTTGCCAAGCTCGCGATTACGTCGTATATTTTGACGGCGTCTGCTAATCGTTTTTCGCCAAAATAGGATTTACGTTGCGTTATAATGGGCACGAAGTCCTTACATGGCAAGTTTGGGAATATTTCATTGAGCCAATGTAGCCAAAATGAAAGAGAAGGCATTGAAATTCGTGACCTCACAATGATGTTCGTGTGCTAAAGTTTTGGCGCAAAAATTCGTGCATGAAACTGTGACCTGAATTCCCTCTTCTAATTAACTTATGATTAGCGAAATTTATTACAATAGAGTTCTTAGAAAAAAGTCTTATCTGTCTAAACTGATTTGTTGTTTCACTTGGCGTTCCCTTAAACATGCCGCTAATATTTTCGAACGTTGACTCGCACACCCGTTCCGGTGCGGTGTTTTGTACGCGTAAACCTGCGGCCAGCCGCAGCTGTGGAAGCCATTCGGACAGTACAATAAACTGTTCCTGAGCCCTCCCTCTCTAATTTACGAAAAACGTATCCAAGAAATTTACCGGACACTAAATAAAATTATAAAAAAATCAGCTTCATCGGCAAAATGTACCCCTTTATATACAACAAAGATGTAACTGTCACCATTGCACAATCGAGGCTTCCTAAGCAAGAGACGAACAACTGGTGGCCAGGTCACCGTAACGTTCGTGCATTACCTAGCTCATCCTTGGCGTTACAGATTTCGGCGGCTTCTGTTGAAGCTTAATCAACAGTTTTATGTTTTTGCTAGTACTGACTACATTGCATACGCTGTATAAATGAGTGAAAGACCGATCTTTATGAATTTCAATATCTCCTAGTGCTCCGCAAAAGTTCGAAATACTAGGATGTTCCAGAATTCGTTAACCCTTTGATGGTTTTCGCCGTACATGTACGGCACCACCTAACAGTGCCCAAATGGTTTTCACCGTACATGTACGGCACGGTCTTTATCTTTAAAACGCGCGCTTGTTTCGATCATTTCTCTCTTTTGGCGTGTGCTGCCACACTTCAGGAACACGTGGAATTTTTTTCATGCGCCGATGTTTCTCCGATGTTTTTTTGTTTTGCTTCGCAAAGCCGCGCTCCGGCAACCGTTTGCGCACCCGAGCGCGTTCGCGGTCCGGCTGGTTTAAAACGCGCGCCCTTTTCTATCACTTTTCTTGCTTGGAATGTGCTGCCATGCTTCGGAAAACTGTGAAAGTTTTTTTCATGCGCCGGTGTCTCTCCGTTGTTGCTTTTTTTATGCTTCGCAAAACGGCACCGGCTATCGCTTGCGCATCTGAGCGCGCCCGCGGTGCGGCTGGTTTAAAACGCGCGCCTTTTTCGATCACTTCTCTTGCTTGACATGTGCTGCCACGCTTCGGAACACGTGGAATTTTTTTCACGCGCCGATATCTCTGTGTTGTTTTTTTTGCTTTCCAAGGCGGCGTGGCGGCTTTCGCTTGCAAACCCTAACGCGCGCGTGTGGTGCGGCTGGTTTCGGTTTCGTCCTTCGTTGCGTTATCGCTTAACGCGCCCGCAAAGCTGATGGCTGTTTTGTTTCTAATCTCTCAAGGGGTGAGCGCTTGTGACTCTCTCGTTTATGGCTCCTCGGGGCGCGATTACATCTGTTTCGGGAGGCGCTAAATTACACAAACGACGCCGCCGTGGTTGAGTTTCCTGTTTAGGGAACTCGGAAAAACTAACTCCGTCTCGTTGACGATAAGACGAATGATTAATTATTATCGGTTTTTCACTCGTTTTGTTTTCCGGACGGGCTCACAACCCCACAGTTTTCTTCCATGCGCTCAGTCCCGCTGTTCGCCTAGGCTACGGAAGTGCGCGCCGGTTGCTCTGGTGCTAGGGAGTAGAGCGGCGATTCTTCCGTTGTGAACTGTTCGCCAAGTGCCGAATCTGATTGATTGGATGTCATTTCGTCAGGCGAGGATTTATTTACGAGTTCAGGCTCGGACGATGATGAAGGAACGACATCTTGAAAGCGTGCGCGGTGAGACGATCCGGATCGGATCAAAGGTGACTTTTCCCCTAGTGTTTAGGGTTAGAGGAAAAACATTTTTTACCGGGAAAGTACTCTGGTGCGCTTATTTTTGTATGTCTATGAGCTATGTTTATTATAATGCATAATTTTTATTGATAAGGAATCGTAAAAGTGTTTTTGTTTAGGATATTGCTTGATGTTACAATGAATAAACCATGTGTATGTAACAACACAAAATGATTTTTTGTCACTTTAAGGTCACGAAAAAAAATTTTTGGACAATTTTTTTCTGAAATAGAATGGTCTGAAGAATTTATTTCAGCAATAAAAAAATTACACATTTTTGGCACGCATTTCGCGAAAAAATTCGACCCTGAAAGGGTTAATAGTTATCAATAGATTTCGAATATACTTTGAATTCCATTGCTACGTCTCGGCTCAGGAGTTAATAGAAATGAATTTTTCCCTTTAGTTCCTCTTTTAAGAACCAACTTCACACGCGAAATTAATTAAAATGGTGATCTAAAAGAACACGTTACCGTTCTAAACTTACTGTGTTTGCATATAAGGCTACATTAACATTATAATGCAAAGAGCTATAGTCTGCCTTGTTCTAATAGATGGATAAACTACCGCAGTAATATATGCAGCGACTCGCTGCTGATACAGAGTTACCTCCCTTGAGAGTCTGCGCATCTAGGCCTCGTTAACACACTGCACCGAACTTCGTACGCCACAATTACGTTTACATATTTATGAGCCACGTGCTGCATGCATATAGACGGGCTATATGCGAACAGTTGGATGCGGAGCTGCGGGAACGCGGTCTGTCAGAACGAGTTGCTCAACGGGGACGTTATACTATTCACGCATATGTGGAGGCCGGCGTCGCGTGGCGGTGCATAAAGTGAGATAAGGCGCAAGGTCAGACGACACGCAGACCCGCAACGAAGGGTAGATAGGAAATGGTTATTTCCTGGTTTGCTCTTTCGCTGGGGGGACGCGTTATAAAAAATAAAAGCGTGCAAGGCGATTGCGGGCAATGCGGCGGTGTCGCTGCATTGTGCCTGAGAGGGTGTACGCACGGTGTCGTGCGAAAGTGTGTATAGAATGGGAGACGCTCGGCAGCTGTGACAGCGCTGTTTACTGCTTAGAATGGGTGCTTGAAAGCATTGCTCGCAAGCACAAGAAAAAAAAAGAAAGAAAGAAGAGAGAATAAACGAGGGGAAAGAGAGAGTAAAAGAGGCAAAGGGAGAGAGAAAGAAAGAAAGAAAGAAAGAAAGAAAGAAAGAAAGAAAGAAAGAAAGAAAGAAAGAAAGAAAGAAAGAAAGAAAGAAAGAAAGAAAGAAAGAAAGAAAGAAAGAAAGAAAGAAAGAAGCTCTTTCTAGCGATATGGTCGAGCTAAGGATGCTTTAGGATAGATGTGCGGAGATACAGCTCGTAACGCAGAAAACTTCTGGATGCGGTGGTCGCACGTATAATTCATGTAACTGGCCACGTGTGACAGGAAAAGAACAGCAACGTCACTGTTTCAGGAGATGTGCGCGGACCGTGCTTCTACATATCTTATGTTTCAGCGCAAAGGAACACCTGTACGCA
This sequence comes from Rhipicephalus appendiculatus, assembly GCA_030522465.1. Classification (NCBI taxonomy): domain Eukaryota; kingdom Metazoa; phylum Arthropoda; class Arachnida; order Ixodida; family Ixodidae; genus Rhipicephalus; species Rhipicephalus appendiculatus. The sequence goes on along the minus strand of JALIZH010025995.1, from coordinate 28,935 downwards.
AAAGAAAACACGAGAGTACAGTGCTGTTTCGTCGTCCATTCGTTTTCGTTCTCGTGTTTCTTTGCGCTAAAACATAAGATATGCAGTAGAGAAAGAAAGAGGGGGGATTGATCTAGGGTTCGTTTTTTTCTTTTGTTAGACACAACTAATGAAACCAACACACAATGAAGCAAGGGAAAGTGCAGGGGATATTACTCCTGTGATTTGACTGTAGTCTGGTATTTATTACATAAATGGCAAGATATTAAGGTGGATGAAAAATCAATTTGGCACATGTAGGGACACAACCCTACAGCCTTCGGACAACGCGTCCGGCGCTCTACCAGTTGATCTGCAGCGGCGGTCGCTTTATCATCCACATTATTGATTGTTTCGTAATAAGTTCACGTGATACGTGACTCCAAATGATAAAAAAAAAGTGCTCCACATGCGCCGTCATGGCTGTGAGCGGCGCTGACTAACACTACCAGGGTTACACAAAAACACAAATACCCAATCAAACGGACGGGCAAGCGACCTCTGATGTAGCTCAATTGGTAGAGCATGGGACGCGTTATCTGAATGTTGTATGTTCGGTCCTTGCTTGAGGAAAGTTGAGTTTTCATCCACTTTAATCCCTTTCCATTGGTGTCATAATTTACGCTACAGTTGAAACATACAAGCAATGTCCCCTAAACCTTCCTTAGCTTCATTGTCTGTTGGTTTCATTAGACAGTAGCAACTAGACCACTAGTCGGTGTTACTTCTACAGTCGGCCCGCCACGGCCCGGTCTGATGCTACCTGAAGGTGGGTCAGCACGGCATAGCGTAGCATGGTGCCGCCTGGCTAGGTCCGCGCACATGTGTAGTTGCTTCCTTGTATTCTGCGGTAGTTTCTGACGGTGCCGTCTGAAAGACTTGGTACGAAATGGGATTCTTCTGCCGGCATCCTGTAGAGTCCGCGCCAAAAGTTTAGAAACCTCGACACATGAGAAATAACACATTGCAAGTTAGAATGTCCGAATGGATACCAAGAGGTGGGAGGCGCGGCCAAATACGGCAAGAGGTTAGATGGAGCGACGAAATTAAGTAATTTAGAGCCATGCAATGGAAGTAGCTCGCTCAGGACAAAGTGTTTTAGAGACCACAAGGATAGGCCTTCGTCCTGCTGGGGCAACACTGAGTGTGGCAACAAGACATGATGCTGATGATGATGATGATGATTATGGATGTGAGTGACACTGCATTTGGTGCGTTATGCACTCGAATGCGCGCGCGTGTATCGCTTTCCTGTTGAAGCAATGTCGTAAATGTTGGCCGGAGACGCCATGCTTTCTCACAACTCACTCACTGTTCGTTTCAACGACTCGCAGGACTTCTGGTCTACTTCAGCTACGGCATAAAACACAGCAAGCTCAATCCGGACAGCGTCATCTCGCCACAGACGTCACTCCTTGCTATGGAGTCACGCGACCAGCCTCGCAAGTGGGGTGCCATGGACCAGGAAGTGACGTCAGCCACAGGCCTGGCCGAAACCGGTGACAGTAGCACTGACGACAAGCAGCCGCTCGTGTCGTCACCGCCTCCGAGATCCTCATCCTAGGTGTACGCGCGTGATAATATTGCGGACAGGTGGTTTCCAAAGCTGTCCAACGTCTATGACGCGTTTCCGGGCCCCGCTTTACTTCCTCAGCGTGAAGCAAGCAGAACAATAGCCTCTAAGATCTGCGTAATCTTAACAAGAAGGCCCTATCGCTCAAGCGTGGATTCGGGAGCCACTTATCAGTCCGCTATTACGTCACAGAGGAGTTATATCTATTTTGATGCTGTGAAAATGCGCGGCTGATGTCCAGTTGGATTATCGAGCGAACTAAATTTTCTTTGTTTCACTAGGGGAAGCAATATTCTTTGGTCGACCTAGAGCGGGAGGCTTTATTTTTGACCATCAGCTCACTCGTCAACTGATCTCTCTGTCTGTGGTAAAAGCTTGAGTTCATCTATAAATTTAGAGAGGGTCATTCAACGATTCAGAATGTTTGAAGGACAGCTCGGCCAGATTATGGTGCTCTTAGTTGAGCGTCGCCGACCGATGTTTCTCTCTCGTTTATTTCTGAAATCAGGGCTTTCACTACCCCAGTAATACCTCGCTTCTGCCTAAGAAAGGGTTTCGAGCAGTCGTACAAGGCAATACATCGCCACCGAGAGGTGAAGGTGAGGCTACCGTGCGCTGATACCGCGGAAGTGACCACAGAAGCTTTGACAATGCCGAAGGACGAATGGAGGAAAGAGCTGGACTGAATGGGCCAAGAGTCACTAATCTTTTTAGGGCGCATGTACCATGTATGAGTCCAGGCGTATCCCACTTAAAATAACGGAGAATACGTCAATGTAAGACATCTTGAGGACGTCTTGTTCAGACCAGTATCTTTCTATCGCCACACCATACCGAAACGTGTGGAGAAATGATGTCGTCAGACTCCAAGCCAAAGTGCTGATCTCCAGGTTACCTTGTTCTGAGAACTTTCTATCTATCGCAAAGAAGAATGAAGCGCATACAGAAATGGCGTCGTCAGGCATCCAACTAAAGATGTTCACGTAATCAAGTAGTGGACTTAGGCGTCATGCTTTCGTGTGATTCGTGTCACACTTACGGAATACTTATCGATACCACAGAAATTTATATAAACTCGGCAGAAAGCCCTTACACGACAGAGTGAGATAACACCGCTGCCTCATTGCGACGAAAAGAACTCTATGCCGTCTTGCAAGGACATTAAATTTGTCACAGTACACTGTCACAGCTTGTCACAGTACCCGCACTATACGACCAGTACACAATATTCCACAAAATATGCCCGCATCAATGAAAAGAATAAATGCGCCATTTCATGTAAGTAAGAATACCGTAAAGTTATGCACCCATTTTCTCAAAGAGAACGTAGGATTTGCATATAAATAACTTTCCATAAGAAATCCCCACTTTAAATTAGAGCGTCGCATTCATTAAATAAATCTACATTATTTTGCATAACATCACTGCCATACTTTTTTCTCCGGCACAGAGAAAAAAGTCATTCAAATGTTAATGGGAGTACTAAAGGCGTAATTCTGGTGGCTTGGAAGCCTCATTTTCTTTTGTTTTTCTTATGTGGAGGGAGACTCGCCTCCGGGATTTTAAACGCCGGCGATGACGCGTCAACTCCTATAACCCGAAGCATTGTTCGTAGCTGTAGTTAATCGGCGATAACCATGGTGTCGATTACTGGACACAGTATTGTGCATGTTTGCGGTAACATTGTCGAAAAAAATGCGTGAACCTAAAATGCCGTGGCATCAGGGGCGTAGCCAGAAAGTTTTTTCAGGGGGGGGGGGGGGGGGGGGCTCTTTAATTTCGGAGGGGCCACCTCCTTGACATGGTCATTTTTCGTTCTCTATGCAATGGCGCAAAAAAAATTTCGGGAGAGGGGGGGGGGGGGGGCACGTGCCCAGTGTGCCACCCCCTGGCTACGCCACTGCGTGGCATCGACTTATTTTGGTCGGTTCATCAGTAAAAATCTCTCCGGTAAATTTTGTCATTCCCGCCATAGTCAGGTGGGCCTGTATTTCCATGCTGTTTAATACATAAAACATAACGAAAACTGACATAGCACACTAACACATAGGAATACAAGCGTTAAAGATGAACTGTCGGTTCGCGAAGAGAAGCCATGTAGCGCCATCTACACGCTTGACACCGAATTCAAAAGGGCGCCAAACAGCCCCCGAGAGTTCAGCTTTGTTGCGAATCTCAGAGGCTACGCATTAGGCGTTTGATATTGATCAACCAGGGGGAGACACAGTACCGAGCGTGCCATAACTGCCGTTGGCGGCGACATTCGAAACCTCACTGGGAGCTAAGTACGGATCGAAACAGCGCTTACGCGCAGGCAGCGTATGCTGTAAATGCTACGAACTAAGGGTCATGCGACACTTTATAACGAAGGACTACTTACCGCTAGTAATATTAAATTTGAAGACACCAAATATTTAGCGCTTATTCACTGCCTATGAGGAATGTGAAGTCTACAATATTTTAGGACGAATGCCAAACCTTCTGGTGTCGGATAATTTTAGTTGTAGATTTTTTTTCTCAGGTAATAACTATTCGTACTATTGGCATAGTTTCACAACCTCATAATAATGGAGTTATGCGGGATCGATTGCGAAAAACCCTAGTGACGCCTATCGTACGAAGTAAGATATAAGAATTGATTAAACGAGAAAGATCGTAGTGGAAGCTAATTGTTATGTTTACATGAAATGCATTTCACTTGAACGTAACTCGTATTTAATTATGACGGGAACAAACAGTGCTGGAGACAGGAGGGAGAAAGAACGACAGACGAGGGCGCTGAACTAACAGCCACTGGTTTATTGCTGGGGAATGCAATATGTTTTTGCTGAAGCATGTGACGGGGTGACATCTTGTCTATCTTGCGCAGATACTGTATTACAGCGAAATCTGTTATGAGATCACAACAAGGGTGCCGTAGTTGTCCGCCGCCGCCGCCGCCGGTGTCCGTAACCGCTATCGCACGAAATAAGAAAAAAAATAAGAAAAAATGTTCAGGATCGAACGGGGTTCGAACCTGGGTCCGCTCCGTGCCAGCCCAGTGTTCTACCACTGAGCCATGCCTGTGCTCGAAACCGCGGCGCACAAAAACCCTACACAATCATTATGTCGGGGAGGAACCGCGTTAACATGCGCAATATAACGTGGTAGAAGAGTGAAACGACAACCAGGCGTCACAGAATGCCATTTGTGTAACCAGGCGTCACACAATATGAATTGCATTACGAGGGGGTCGTTGAATGCTTCCAACCCACTACAAATGGCTCAGCCATAATTCTTCGTCGTCATCAGCCACCGAATCAATTAATGGAGTAGTGGGTACCTTGCAAGCGTACTTGTATTAGTAGCCCCATGATAGATTGCAACGGGTTTTAGAAATGGTGCTCTCCCAGCTTTCGCTGTGATTGTGCTGCGCGTTCCGCGCAGGCCTGGCGGTTTTTTTTTTGTTGGTCTTCCGAGCAATGCGCAAAGCTTCTGTATATATATATATATATATATATATATATATATATATATATATATATATATATATATATATATATATATATATATATATATATATATATATATATATATATATATATATATATATATTGCATTTCACCGCAATAAACCAGTGGTTATTAGTTCAGCGCCCTCGTCGGTCGTTCGTTTCCCCTTCTGTGTCCAGCGCTCTTTGTTCCCGTCCTAATGATGTACCGACCAGCCCAGTTAGGTGCTCTCCTGTGAGTCGTAGTTCCCGCAACGCTCTTTCTGGCTTCGTTCTCTTCTACCGTGTCAAAAATTTAAAGCGAAATTGAAGTGTAAGCTAACGGGTCCTGCCACAGATAGGAATCGAATCCTTACACACGTGGTGTTTTAATTGACAATTAATCTACGGCAGCGCTATCGTGACGTTCGCATTCTTGCATATTTTAGGCCCTGAGAGTGTTAGCCAGCGCCTCCCACGGTGAACTTGAGGCCTACTTTAGCGAGTGCCGCCATGTTGGGACAAGGAATGCCCTCAAGTAATCGTCTGGTGCATACCGCATGGTCAGATAATACAGGAAGTTAGCTTACGATTGTATTAGCAGTTTCGTTCTATCGAAGTGAAGAGAAAGTATTTTTCTGTCAACGGCGAGCGATATTGCGCAACGAACATTGTCTTTATATAGGCCCACTGATGTCTATCAATCAAGTGTGTGTATCCGTAAGTCATTATTCAGTTGTTGAACTGTAAGTGTTGTTGCAGAGTCGTCCGTTGAATCGTGTACACCAGCATCGATTGCTTTACGTATGTTACTGCGTTACCCGCAGTCCACGAGTCGACATAACTGAGTAGTGTAAGTGTTGTATTCTTTAAAGAAAAATGGTGTTAGCGTTTTTCGAGAGAATGGCAGTTACATATAACGTAAATAACGGTTGCTCTTTTCTCCCTTCTCGCTGTTGTGGAAACCGAACAATCCTAAGCCTTCATGTCTTTCATGCGATTCCGTAAGGGGAAGATATAATGAACGTCGATCGGCATTACTGTCAAGAGTCGATTTTCGGCTTTATCAAATGTGTAATCATTGAATGATATGGTGCGGCAGAAGCGCCGAACTAGCCGTTTATATTTGCGCGAAGCGCTTTTCTGTGATTCGAGTTTGGATGACGGCTATATCTTACTTTTATTTATTGTTGTTATCGTATACACTTAGACGTCGCTACATGTTTCTCGTTTTAATCCCTTTTATTTCATTGAAATGTGCTGAGACCACTATTTTTGGCGATCGTGATTGTGATTTAGAGGCACTGAAAGGGTGCCGTCAATAAAGAAGAAAAACTAATGCTTGTTGCTAACCTTGTGGTATCGTTCGATTTATTCACTTTTTCCTGCCTTCGTCTACGCGCAAGACAAAATGTCAGTTTCACCAGAGGGGCGAAGCAAACGAATGCGATGGCAGCGCGTTGGAATATTATACGCAGTTAAAGTAGTAACTTTAGAGGCAATACAAATCGCAGCAAAGATGATACTGATGAGCAAGCAGGTGGGCTGCGGCGTGACCCGAGCCACATGAGGGTAGAGACTCGATGGTCAAGACAAGCCGAGGTCAGCATGGTGGTGTTGATGACAAACGGCTTCAGTGGGCAGAGCATTTTAGTTCGTAAAGCGTAAGATGGGTTGAACAAGACGTAAGACACGTAGTGGTTCTCCAATATGGTGGCTTAACGATGATGTCACTGTGTCATATGCAACGCCACGGTTCCCTGCTGACCCGTGAACGAGGGCTTACACAGCATAGCCAGCGCTTCTGACCACATGTGCAGCGTTCCGACATGGCTGGACCTGCAGTAAGCGAGAGCAAACATTCGTTCTGGCACTCGCTTGAACCCGAACTGAGCGGTGAGTACACACCCAACGCGAAGCTACCAGTATTTGTGGCAACTACACGTTGTACTCGTGGCTTCGCAGATCGCGTTCAGCGTAGGGCCCGCCATGCCGCGCTAAGCCACGAGGCCCTTTGCGCCATCTAGCAGGCGCGACGGCGCAGATGGCGTAAAGGGCCTAGGGCGCGTTAGCGCGGCACCACTGCAGGTGCCGAAGAAGCCTCTGCGACGCTAAAGCAGTGAAGTGCACCCAGAGGTACGGCGGGCACTCAATCTAAAAAGGATGCGAGTATATAACTCACCGTTTGCACTCAAGAGCAAGTATGTGCTCGTGGCAGAGGTGTGTAAGGTGCTCCGTCAGGAAGAGAAGGGTCGGAGGTTCGACTCCTTCTCGACCGCCTGGACCCGGGCGTAATTCAATTTTAATAAAATTTATTCTGGGTGCATTTCTGACCGAAAAGGTAAGCCTCCATACAGCCTCTAGAAAACTTGGTAGTTTTTTTTTTATTCTTGAAAGTTCCTTCCGATACTAATAAAATTTATTCTGGGTGTATTTACGACCATAAAGGTAAGTCTATAGCCCTTGGAAATTTTGTGTTTATCGATTTTCGAAAGTTTCTCTTGCATGTAATAAAGTTTATTCTGGGTGCATATCTGACCAAAAAGGTAAGTCCTTGGAATTTTGTGTTTAGAACGTTTAGAAAGCTGGAGAAAGCGAAGCATTACGTAATGGGCGTATTATGGCCCATGCCTTTGAAACCATGGTTTCGTGAGCATAATTTTAAAATATTAAGCATTTCTATACCGACAAATTTGTGCGTCTGTCCCTCTGTCACGTAATATGGTATAACAAAAGAGAAATCAGTATAAAACAAAAATTTCTACGGTGGCGGTGGGTTTCGAACCCAAGACCCCACGCTCCGCATGCTAGTGTCTTGACCGCCGGGCAAAACTCCCGTGCATGCTGAATGCGAACATTTCGCAACCACATGAATGCGATGTGCATGAAAGAAAAAAAATGAAAATGTAAAAGGATAAGGACCTTTATAAAAGATTCGTTGACATTTTGAGTGGGTGGGATAAATACTCTGTCTAAAACAACGTGCGAAGTCAAAATACAGCATCCTAAAAATCAGGAAAGTTCCGACGTTGCGAAAATTCAACGCCAGATATTCGTTTCAGTGGTCGAAGGAGGCGCCTTCCGTGGGACCGCACCAGACTCTGGATAATGCTAGAACGAAGACTAAAGAACACTTTATTTTACATGAAAATAAATAAACTGAAACTGAAAGGTGCCGTGGCAATCTCGCCCGGCAAATAAAGAATAGCCAGCATTTAGTATGTGCCAGCACTTTCGTGCGTCAGCTGTGAATAACAACTTTATTTGGGGTGTCGTCGTATTCAAAAAGACGTGGCAGATAAAGAGACATATCACGTGAGAAAAGATGTGCCTATTTACAAGAAGGGTGCGGAAAAATAAACAACAGTAACAGTCGTCTTCAAAAAGGGAAGTCGTGACCGTGACGCTTCAGGTAGCTCTGCGCCATCTGCTCGAAGGCCTGCAAACAGAAGAAAGAAGAAGAAAGATTTGGAGACAGCTATAAGTAAGAGGAATTGACGACGTCCCGTTTGAAGCACGAAGCCACAATGTAAGTCATACAGATTTCTCAGAAAGAAAGCGTCTAGTTGCCGAAAAAAAAATTCAGGCAGCTTCACCCTAGTGTTGCCAAGCCTGAAAGAAGTGCGTAGCTGGGCAGCCTTCTTTGTTTCTCTTCGGTGTTTTTTTTTTCCTTTCTTTCCTGCTCTCTTTCTTTCTTTTCGCATTTTCCAGTTTTTCTCGTCTTTTTTTCTCTTTGTTTCTATTTATTTATATTTTTCTTCCGACTTTTCCCCTTTCTTTCTCTCTCTATTTCGTTCTTGCTTCCTTTTTTTTTTCAATTTGTATACGTGATTTTGCCTGCGTTACTCCAGGCGACGACAGAATACGACATCACGGGCCCCTAAAGTGCTCCGCACTAAATATCATCATCAAGGCACTCGAAGAACAAGAGGAAGAAGACTTCTCTCGGGCACGAGCGCGCGCTGAATATGCTACAGATGGCTATGCTATATGTGGTTTTGCCTGAGTTACACCAAGCGACGACGACAGCATACGGCAGAATACCCCTTTCAGGCGCGAATTATGATGCACTGTCTACTAATGCGTCAAATTCACTTACCATAATTCTAAGGCACTCAATATTACATTCCAAGAAAGAAAATGAAGTAATGTGCTGTTTTGTTTGAGTTTATGTAATTACTTGTAATTAGCATGAAATTAAGTATTTCGTTATTCTGCGGTCAGTCATGTTTGATTTTGAGATAGAAAGAATGAAACCATAAGCTCCAATTGTGTGTGCAATTAGTTTTTGGTTGCATTCACTTCGAGAAAAAGAAAAGTAATACTTTTCACGTTGGTTGTGGAACGCGGCACGTAGAACGACCCGTCAGACATCGTAATGCCTTCGATAAAGTGGTCGGCTGCACGCAGCACACTGAGTTTAAGCCAAGACATATTGGCAATGCAGAAGGTTAAATTCACCCAATGAGCAATTTATCTTGCCCTCCTTTGGCCACAAGTTGACACAACTAGCATAAAAAAAGTTGCGAGCACAGACGTAGCCACTGCCGCTGAAGGGGTTATGACAGCATACGACAGCCCGCCCCCCTAATGTGCTCGGCACTTAAAGTTCGTCCTGGTCCGATGATCGAACCCGGTACCAACGCCTTTCTGGGGCAATCGCTCTACCCATTGTGCTAACCAGGAAGCTAGCAATTGGCAGTGCGAGGGCGAATTTATCGAACTGGAAGCGCATGGACACAATATTGCAAATCAGTTCCGCGGAATCCCACAAAGTGGCGGAAGCGATCACAAAAGGATATTGACGACCACAAGTTTGTAGCACGAAGCCACAAGGAATTCCATATCGATCCCTTAACAGAAAACTTCTTAGTTGCCGAAAAGTTCAGAGAAAAAAATGTTCTCAGAAAAGTTCTGAGAAATCCGCGGCTTTGTGCTACAAATTTGTGGTCGCCAATTGCTCTTTCTTATCCCTTCTGCCACCTTGCGGAATTCCGTAGAAATGGCTTGCAACAGTTATAAGTGCCAGGTCATGACTTGCAACAGTTATGAGGTCGTGTCTATGAATGACTTTTACAAAAAAAAACTACCCGAACAAAGGTAGCAAAAAAAATTTCCGAAGTAAAGAATATCTGTAAGACTGGCTCAATAACGTATGCGAGAAACATGCAGCAGAATCGGCCTCTGCAAACTGAACACTAATTCAAGCTGACGCTGATTTCACAGCAACGCTCTTCGTTATTTTATTACATAAGCTTTCGCGGTTATTTGTACTCCTATTGCAAGTACGACAAAAATAAGTGGCATTGAAATGTAGCCGTTATATACAGGGCGTTTCAGCTAACTTACTGCAAGTGTACTTTTCTGAGTTCGTGCGCTCAAAAGAGAAGCTTATCATAGATGAAATAATCCGGCGTTCTTGAACAAGCGTCATAACTTTTCTATTGAATATTTTTCGTCAAGGTTATTATTTTAAAGGTTAATTAAGCCATCTTTGTTATTTATTAGCTCATTGAATTGGCAGTTATCTTAGCAAGATGAAATATTCCAACGCTTCAGAACAAATGCCACAACTTTTGTATCGAAGATTTTTCGCTAGAGTTACTAATTAAAAAAGCTAATTAAGCCGTTTATATTAATTACCCAGCTTTGTGGATGGGAAAAAATGTGCCGATGCGATGCTGACAGCTCAGAGAAATAGTGGGCCAATTCGACAAGCATAGCGCAATGTTTGCTCTCGTAATACCTATTACGCGCAAGTTAGCTAAAACACTCTGTAATCTACAAATGAATAATCATTTAGACTTTTCTGGTGCATATTGCGCTTTAAATTAAGTCAGGGATTGTGTACAAGGGATGCTGGCGACTTCAGGAAGTGTTGTCAAGAAAACAAATACAGGAGATTCAGTAATTGGCTGTTAGGGTCCAAACAGATCCTATAGCCTGAGAAATCCTGCTAATAATTCCGGCATTGAAATACAAGGGATTGCCCAAAGGCGATCAAGAACATTGCTGGCGCCGTCAAAGCCTCAAAGTCGAAGTCATAAGTACTCTGCATTAGATGTAAAATCTTGCATTTCTTCTCAGGCTAAAAAAAAATATCCATAACTAATGGAGAAAATGCGCCAAACACACGAGTCACATTGTTTGCGTAGGTTTTCTGGGGAGAGTAAGGAGGGTGGGAAACGTGGAGAGTAATGTGGAGGAAATGTGGATGAAATGTGCAGTAATGTGGAGGAAATGTGCAGGAATGTGGATAAGAAATGAGGAGAGGATGGTAAATGAGGAGAGAGAGCAATGAGGATGGGAGATGGGACAACCGCTGCCAATACCATTGTATCTTGCGGACAGCTGGAAGCCTAGACTCTTGTGCGTTAGAACGGCAAGCCATCAGCACTTAACGCCGCCAGCTGACCCTGTCCTCAAAGACAGGTTTGATACAGCGCCACCTATTACTGAACAGACGCATGGAGAAAACGTGAAGCACATAGCCTCATGCGTCATTTGCAATGTGATTCATGACTCCACATTGAGTCTGTTGAACGTTACAGTTAAATATGTCACATTCAGGAATGCTCATCTTACAGTTCAACCCAATGCATTGGCCCAGCTGGTTGGTGCGAATCCATAGTACCTTTTAGCGCAAAAACGACAGTATGGGACAGAAGAAAGGAGAAAGCGCTACTCTTAACTGACATAATTTAATGCGGCACTCCCACTTTATATACAGAACAGATACCAGGAGATCATGCGTATAGTGTACGTTGTAGCCAGCGTCAGAGAAGTAGCAGCGATACACACTAGAAGAGGCCTTAAGTTGTGCCTTATAGCCACAGAACATGACTAAGAATATTAAGCACGTGGCCACTAAATACCGAATCTCAATTGTATTTTCTGCACATCCCCTCCCCCCTCCCCCCCCTCCCCCCTGGAAATTGTAAATGTTGTGCAGCCGTACTTGCAAAGAAAATAAAAAAAAACTGCAATATGAAAAGAACCGCCTGAAGTTTGTAGAATGCAACGTTGATGGGGTCTACAAGGTTCCATTCTCTTGTGGGAAAGCTTATGTAGGTCAGTCAGGGCGCAGTGTTAATGAGCGTCTTAAATAACATGACCGATCGCTGCCGACAGCTACAGGTTCCCATTTAGCTCAACATCGCAAAAGGTGAAATTGTCAAGCTTTGTTTAGACACACCACTATTTTAAAGAAGAGCCCTAACACCACCACCCGGATTATCGGCAGCTGTTTTTCATAGAGTCATTGGGATCGCAATGCATTTGTGTTCCTTCTTTAATCTTGTACAGCACTGAATTTTCTTTTTTGGATTCGGTATCATGACTGCACTCTGTTGATCAAGTTTGTGGCGGTTACTGCGCATAGTGTACACTGCGCATGATCTTCTGGTATCTGTTCTGTATGAAGAGCGGTGTAACGCAATAAATTATATCAGTTGAGAGTATCACTTTGTCCTGTCTTCTGTACTGTATTGTCGTCTTGCGCTAAAAAAAAGCACGATGAATTCACCTCTTAGAGGTAAGAAATCTTTTCTCTATAATTGCATCTCCGAAAGGACTGCCCTGTGGGTCCGGTGCTACATCGTTTCGTGACTAGACCAGCATTACTGCCCCAATCAGAAGACCGTTGGCTGTGGTGTGTGATCGCGCTGCTACACGGCACACACAAAAACGCGTAAAGAGTGTGGTCCGGGTCGTGCACCTACGTCTCAGTGTGTGTGTTAGCTTAACAGTAGACAAATCTTTCTGAGCTCACCACACTATACAGGGTGTCCCAGCTATCACGCAGCGCGATTTAAAAAAAGAGGAACGGCGTTACGCGAAGCAGACCTAGTGCATATTGTTCCCAATATACTGTAGTAGCCGCTACTAATTGTTTCGTTAATGAGAATTAATTCATTAGTCATAATTAAAATTGTAACTCCAAAAATACTCACCTAATTATCAAAGTGTCAATGAGGCAAATGTGGGCATGTTGAAATGACATCTATCTGTGCTACTTTCAACAACGTACTAATTGCGTGCAAATTTTTTTCTTTCGGATTCGATTGTTGCTTCATGCATGGCCTCCGAGATTGTGCACCGGCGCGCGACCTCGGAGGCCATGCACGAAGCAACAAACGAATCCGAAAGAAAAAAATTTGCACGCAATTAGTACGTTGTTGAAAGTAGCACAGATAGATGTCATTTCAACATGCCCACATTTGCCTCATTGACACCTTGATAATTAGGTGAGTATTTTTGGAGCTACTACAGTATATTGGGAACAATATGCACTAGGTCTGCTTCGCGTAACGCCGTTCCTCTTTTTTTAAATCGTGCTGCGTGATAGCTGGGACACCCTGTATATTGAGCATGGGAAGGGTGACCGCACACGCAGCCCTCGGCGGGCTCCAGTGTAAGTTATCGAACGCTTGCACCCACCTCAATCTCGGCCATTATCTCCGGGTCGATGTGGCATCGCACGTTCCCGTCGGGGTCCTCGGAGAGCACTCTCGAGCCGCTGTCCAGGCTATGCGCGTCGTCCTCGGAACAGCAACTGCCACTATCCGTGTGCAGCAGAGGAAGCTCTTCGTTCCTGGCCACCACGGCCGCCAGTAAGGTGGCGTGGTCGCCATCTTTGGCTCCGCCGGGGCCTCCTACCCTCGGGTCGGAACCACCTGGCGACGCCAGCTCCTCTGGCGGCGGAGAGGACCCCGTCCTCCACGCCGGGTGGCCGTTGTCTTCGGTCGCCGCCGTCGTCCCGTGAGACGAAGGCGGGTGCTCGACGGCCGGTGACGGGAGACGCGACTCCTGTTCCTGGAGCTGCAGGTACGGCAGCTCCATGTGCTGTTCCTCGGCCGACAGAAGCGAGGCGGCGTCGGCTGACGAGGCCGCCGTTGCAGTAGCGCCTACCGTCGCTAAGGCAGCGCCGGTACCGCCGCCGCCGCCTCCGCCGTGGTGAGCCTTGAGCCGCTTGTTCTGGGACTCGGTTCGACCGCGGAATGACTGGACAAAAAAAGAGCGCGCACACACAGTGTTTCTTAGCTACTGACTAAAGCTGGCGGGAAAGAGGCCACATATGCACTGGCACACGGAAAAGTAGATACAAGTACACAAAGAATGCTAATATCATCATAATGTGTGGCTACAAGTATGCATGAGAAATTGATTTGTGCAAGAAGCCCATATATGACACCATGAGGGCCTGTGAATTATTTTTTATAGTTCTTATAGACGTTCGTATTAGGCAGAGGGACCACGTCCTCTCTGGACTCTTGTGGTGGAGTACATAGGCAAGCGCAGCTACTAATGCAATGCTCTTGTAGGCGGCACACGCGTACTTACAAAAGTCCTGTTTTCGCACTAAACAGACTCGTACTTGGCGGGTGAACCCGTCTCTGAATCTATGGCACTCAGCGAAACCTTCAATATGTGGAGATGGTGATCTAAAGTGAAGCACCTGAATGGATACAGCCGCACAAGTTTATCGAAGCGTTCACCCTCCTTAGAAGCACTATATCCAATGCGTTTCCTTCCTAGGTTGGAAGCGGCTACATGGCGACTGGCTATTTTCACGTGGCCACTTTATTAAACGTCCAAATAAAAATTTTTCTCTCCAGCAGATCCCGTTTCTATAAATGGGTTCAAGTTCTGGATGTCAATAAATCGCGAAAATAAATGGCAGAACAGGGCAAACAAGCATATTTCCTATTTTCGATCTGCATGTGTACTTGCCATGAGTTGGCAATGTAGCCTTTCCTACCTTCTTGTGCGTGCTCCCGAATCGGCCCTTGCGCGACTCGAGAAAGTCTCCGATGATGCGCAGCGGGCTCCGGCGGCTCTTGGACGCAGTGCGGGTGTCCTCCATCTCCTTGGAGTCTGAACTCTTGGTCGTGTCGTCGGACTCGTCGCCGGCCTTGCCCGCGCCGTTGTTGACTGCATTAAACATACGTGTTGTTGGACACACTTGTCAGAGATCGAAACTATTAACGTTAAAGGGCTCCTAAACCACCTCTGATATATTTTTTAACATTTCTAATAAACACGCGTCGGGCTCAGAATACCGCTGTGACGACTTCCACGACTTCCACGAAACAATCCCTTCTGCTGTCCGGGCCTTTCGGTAAACCGCAGCGTTGGCCGTGATGTCACCATTGGCATCTAGTCACGTCCACAAAAAGAATTTGCTCGAAGGTACACGCGTTCTCCGCTCTTCCTCCTCGCACAGCGAGAAGTGCTAGGCTAGGAGGAGAGACGAACAGATGAAGGGAGCGCAGCGAAAGACAGAGTGTAACGAGCGAGGACCGCTTTTGGATCACCTAACGAGCCTAACTCCGCTATTACGGCACCGTTTCGAAAACTTTTTGGTGCTACGTGTTGGCTGTAGACTCGTGCACAAATGCAACACAAAAAAAAAAAAATGCCCCCCACCTCCCCGAAGGGGAATTGTGAGTAAATGCGAATGCATTTCTTGCGCCGAGAGATTTCGCCTTCACCGACTTCTGCCATCACCTTGAGAGGCGCCCAGCCAGCGAACGGTCGAGAGTGAGGCGCGAGCGGACGGGAGAGTGGGGAGCAGGGAGGACAGAGAGCGAACGGCAAGAGAAGGAGCAGCGAAGCGCTGCACCTACCCTCTCCTACACTCTCTCGCACCACATGCTCCGGTTGCTAGGGGCGAGGATAAGCGCGCGCGCCCGCAGCTGTTGCTATGGGAGAGGGAGTGAGAGCGGAGAGATAACACCTGCCGGCGCGCGGACACCGCTGCGGACAACGCCGCCTGACATAGCCCGACTAAGAAATGCATTCGCATTTAAAACTAGATTTCGACCTCTGGGTGGTTTAGGGGCCGTTTAAGGAGAGAGCACCTACTGCAGTGGTGTCGCAGCGACCATGTCATTTCATTGATCCGCATAATTTCGCAGGTTAGAATAATGAGTTAAAAATAAGCTACCGTTCTTTTATTGCACCGAGGTGCTTAAGTACTTTACTAAAACTATTAAATGACCCTGGTTGCACGTCCAAGAGGTATGGCTAATTACGCGTAATTCGGAACACTACCACACTAAGGTCTTCATAGCGTAGTTGCTTAGTTGGATCAATAAAGCAATCAATCAATCAATCAATCAATCAATCAATCAATCAATCAATCAATCAATCAATCAATCAATCAATCAATCAATCCTTTGTGTATGAACGCTGCCCCCCTCATCTCTCATTTATCTGTCTTGTGTCTCTTACCGCAGTTGTATCCATATGTCCTTTAACGGGGTGTCTGTACATTTATATCTGCGTTTGAATTCATTTAAGCATATCTATCTATCTATCTATCTATCTATCTATCTATCTATCTATCTATCTATCTATCTATCTATCTATCTATCTATCTATCTATCTATCTATCTATCTATCTATCTATCCATCTATCCATCTATCTATCTATCTATCTATCTATCTATCTATCTATCTATCTATCTATCTATCTATCTATCTATCTATCTATCTATCTATCTAATGTCACTCACGAGATGTATTCGAAGCGGACTTCCTGATGATGGAGCCGTTGTTGCTGCTTGTGCCGGCCTCCTCTTTCTGCTTCTTGGAACGGGGCATGAACTTTGCCGCGCGCACCCTGAGCGATCCTCCAGAGCGCCCCTCGTCCTGCGTCCGCGACACCAGGATGCGGGGCGCCGACGACGAGTCGGCCCAGTTCTCGCGCAGGGCGTCCTCCGGAGACAGGTACCTGTTCTCGAACAGGTGCTGGTACACCTGCACATGGGACCAATTATCGCACACTTGTGAAGTAATGTAATGGTTGTTGATGTTTTACGTCCCAAAACCATGATATGATTATGGGGGACGCCGTAATGGAGGGATCCGGAAATTTCGGCCCCCCTGGAGTTCATTAAGGAGGCGGGTGAGATAGAGGAGGGAGAGGTAGGAAGGTCGCGCAGGCGCACGTCCGGTTTGCTATCCTACGCTGGCGGGAGGGGATTAAGGAATGAAAAGGTATGGAGATAGAAGTAAGTGAGCATAGAAAAAGATCGCGTGAGCTTAAACAACAGTGCTGCGTTCCAAGGTACAGGACGCAGAGCTTCAGGTGTATTAAGTTACACTTTAACACGCTCCTAAATTTAAGCACGCGGGCCTCTAGAGCATTTCGCATCCATGTGAATGCGGTCGTTCGTCGCGGCCGGGATTCGATACCGCGACCTTCGGGGACTCGAGCACCATGACAACTACATCATCTTGGCGGGTCACACTTGTGAACTCACCCACACTGATACACTGACACTGCGGGGAAGCGCTAGTCGAAGTATTCCTCTGGGTGAGTTGGTTTTGCACTGCGAAATGTTTCGCGCTGGGCGAAATTGACAAAAGAAGTGGGTATATAGGCCATGCTAGCGCTTCGTGAATCCTGCGCCCTTTTTCTTTGCTCATGTAGTATAGCGCAAGATGATTTAAGTGTTGTTGGCATGTCATCACTGCTGTTGTCGTGCCGCGGTCGTTAAGGAAAATTCTAGGCATGGCTTTACCTTTGCGAATGAAAGCCACGCCAATGGACAGCGGAACCTCAGCGAAGAAAGCCTTAGCCGCTTTACTATGTTTTACTCCTTTACTCCCTCCCTTCCTCCTCATCCTCGCTTCTCTTTCCTGCTATCCTCCCTCCTCCTCCCCTAGTTGTCTCACTCATTCCATGCCTCGACACTGCATCGCTTCACTATCCCTCTCCCTTCTCACCCCCCACCCTTGAATCTCTTTCGCAACTCTGCTGTACTAGGATTTCACTCTCTCTACGCTTAGCGTATTCCATGCTTTCTCTCTCCCTATGCGCTTGCCCCCCTGACACGGCTTGGCTATGCTGCGAACGACCTCGCTGTGAACGGACATAGCTCGGCTATAAGAGCTACACTGTGTAGATTCTTGAACACGGATCCGCTTGTCCAAACGTCCGCTCCGGCGATGCCCTGTGTTCAACCATTTTTCATCTCTTCAAGCTACCAATTACCCTGAACTTCTGCCTCATTTGGATTTCTACCGACGGTAGCGTTGCGCAGCCGTTCTCGGTCATCGTTATTTACAGCATACCGCTGCTGTCTCGCCGTTACCTGCTTTTTGAAGTAATTAAATAACTTACAAAGCTGCCGTAGTGAAACTTGAATCCGCTTATATTCGGCGACTAATGTAAAAGACAAAAACACTATGGCAAGCGAGCACCACATTGACGCTCGCCTGTGTACGGAGCACTCGACGCGCCGATCATAAAGTGGCCCTTGACACGCAAGTGGGCTTTGCCACGAAATGTGCTCGTCGAGGTTGGCTTCGCCACTATAAGCCTCTTCATGTGGAGAAGCTCGCTTCGGGGACAACTACCTCAGTAGCTCGTTAATCAGCTCGTCCTGGAAAGTGTGGGTCGGTGATAACTGGGAGAGGCTTTCGTCCTGCCATGGGCATATGATAGGCTGACGATGACGAGAATGGCGATGATAATAAAGATAATGACGACGACACTCATTGAGGCATATGTCGAAGCGGGCATCACTAAAAAGGTCCTCCTACGCTTCACGATTCTGAAATGAGCTGCCCACTCCAATGTGCCCCCCTATACTTTATGACCAGCTTGTTTGCGCGTTCGGGCGTGCTTTCTGTGAGTAGAGTCGAGAGTCAGCGCTTGTCTCGTTTCCTCCCTCGTTTTCTGTGCGTCGTCAGTTTTCAAAGTGTGTGTGTGTGTGGGGGGGGGGGGGGGGGGAGGGGGGAGGGAGGGAGGGGAGGTGCTTGAACCAATCGATCCTATAAACCGCACAGAGAGGTGAATCGTGATGAGTGCCTTAGTCTACCGCATTTAATATCATAGTAGCAGCACGAGGCCTGCTGCACTTACTCGCATGCTACCGGCATGGCTTACATTACTTAATGTTAGCCAGTGTTGCCTAAATAAAGGGCAACGTCAGCTAGTATTAACTGATGCTCGTTAAATGATGTAATTATAAACCAAAATTGCTTGCACCCTACTGTACATTCCTCAAGTAAAAAGTTCCTGCGTCAAATTTTTCATCTACTTTAATTTCCTTTCTTCCCGAAATTACCATACACCTCCCTTAAGAACTAAAACTAACACCCCGTATGCTTTTCCTGGAATCATTATCTGTTGACTTCATACGGTTGTGTCTAACAGAATATGTGCCCCTCGATGGATTTCCCAGCAGGGCAGTTTCTATCCGACTTTTGGTGTTATATTTCTTTCTTTGCCTCACTTTTTACGGGCGAAGCTCCTAAGGGTGTGGGTCTGTCCCTCCTCTGTAGTTGTCGTAGTAGTAGTAGGTAGGTAGATAGCCACGTATAGTGGAATGTACCCACTCCACGTGATAAAGATGACGATGACGCAGTATAGTGGAATATACCCACTACACGTGATAACGATGAAGTATAAGCGCGTTCCAGTATAGTGGAATGTACACACTACACGTGATATCGATGACGATGACGCTGATGACCATGAAGTATAAGCGCGTTCCAGACCACACATTCTCTTTCTGCCATGGATGAAAACGATCGAGCTTCGCCCACTCATCATGATTCACTTCGTGGATATGGCGTGATTTTTTAGCTACTCATTCCCTTCCCTACGTCTAGGGTAACAAACTGGACGTTAGCCTTGTAATTCCCCCCTGCCTTTCTAACATTCACTCTCTCTCTTTCTCTCTCAGTAAAGCGAGGAACAGCGCGAACAGGACACACAGGCGCTCGTGTTGTCTCTTTCTTTCTTGTCCGTGTTTACATTGCGCAGCCAGTCATGAATCAGTACCAATTCACCCAATTTTCAGTACTTATGCTAACAGGACACGACAGAGATATTAGACTAAGCGCTTAAGGGTCATTCACATCTGCGAATTGCACCGGTTGCGCGAGTGGTGACCAAATAAAAATGCCCCCCACCTCCCCGAAGGGAATCGTGAGGAAATGCGAATGCATTTCGCTTGCGCTTCACTCCATTTATATATGGTGGTTGTGGTTCGAAGAAGGAAAAGGCGCCAAATTTCTGCAGCCTGGTCGGGAGCACGGCGCAGCGCCTGTTTTTTTTTTTTTTTGCTTTTGTTCTGTTTTTTTTTCTTCTTTTTTTATTTTTTTTTATTAAAAAAAAATTTTTTTTCATATATAGCTCCGCCAAGCTCCCGCGATGCGAGCGCCCTCACGCACCAGAGCGCCCTCCTCCTCTCCACTCACTATAACACCTTCCGAGGCCACCGCGGACAACGCCAACGCCGAATTCCTGACATAGCCCGACTAAGAAATGCATTCGCATTTAAAACTGGGGATGCGTAAAGCAAGCAGCGATGGAGCGGTGTTTCCTACTGGAACATAGCAATCGCTGCTAATGTGCAATGAGAGACAGAAGACTCCGACTGGACACAGAGACTCGCAGTCCGCTTTTAGTTAAGGCGCACGCTGCGAATTTTTATTGTTCAACAACGCACAGGAGAAATCTCCCACCGGCACCACCTTGGAGGTCAAGATCCATTGCCATATATACGGGGTGGCCTGTGAACGGTTGTGCAGCGCGAGCAGTCGGTTAGCAGACGTTGCTCGCTAGCAGACTAGCGTCTGCTAGCGAGCAGCAGACGCTAGCAGTCACAGGCAGCGTCTGCTAGCAAACTCGCTAGCAGACGCTGCCTGTGTCGGCGTCGCGAGTCGAGAGAGGGAGGGAGAGGGGGGGGGGGCGTAGGAGAGGAGAGAGAGAGGGGGGGCGCGCATGCGCAGTGGGAGTGTGGACGCTGCGGGCAGAGATGCCTAGAGAAGAGAGGGGGGAGCGTAGGAGAGGAGAGAGAGGTGGGACGCGCATGCGCAGTGGGAGTGTGGAGGGCGCGGGCAGGGATGCCTAGAGGAGAGAGGGGGGAGCGTAGCAGGGGAGAGAGGAGGGGAGGCGCATGCGCAGTGAGGGTGTGGTTGCCGCGGGGAGGGATGCCTAGAGGAGAGAGAGGGAGAGAGGAGGTTTTTTTATTATTTTTTTTGAAAGGGTTTGCGCATGCGCAGTAAGGGTGGTGACGCCGCACACCACCACCACCGGATTAAGCTTCGCCATAAGATGCTTCACATCTAACACCTGCCGGCGCGCACACCTCCTCAACCTATCCTCCTCCTCCTCCTCCGCGGACAACGCCGCACAACGCCAACGCCGGATGCCTGACATAGCCCGACTATGAAATGCATTCGCATTTAAAAGCGACTCAAGGTGACCGGTGTTCGCACCTGCATGCGACTCATACCAGTCGCCACAAAGAATTCACGTCTGACTGCATATGGCTCGCATCCCCATTGCCTCGTAAAATGAGCTGACCTCCTGTTCCTGTGCATCTGATTGGGTCAGAGCCTTGCGACTGCAGCAGCGTGACAGAAAAATTTCGCCGATGATTACGATACTGCCTAATGCGAACTCTGAGGCCAGCTGTTTAGGTGTTTTGATTTTGCGATAAGTTGAGGCAAATGCTTGTTCTTCGACGGCGCGCACCTCTGGATGCTGGCGTCGGTAGCGTTGAGTCTCTGCTCGGGCAGCTCGTTTAGCAGCAGCGGCTGACGACGCACTTCCACCAGTTGCGTCGCTCATTGCTCAGAGAGAACTGGCTGAGATTATTTTGTATACAGGTTCATGGCTTACGCTAAAAACAGAACACCGTGAGTAGCGTGACTGGCGCGGACATATTCGTGCCGCCCATTTCACATCAACCGCCGGAGACGGGGCGCAGCGCGACTGCCTCGCTAACCGGGAGACCGCGGAAGGCAGAGTGCGTAGCACAACAGCCGACGCATGACGGAACGCACTACTGCGGCGCCGCGGGCGGCCGCCGCGGAACCTGTCGTCCCGCCACTATCGTTCCCTCCTCCTCGCTAACACCGTCTTTCATACTCCACTGCACTCCGCGTTCGCTCTCTTTCGTTCTTGTTCGCTTTATTGGTCACGCCGACGCCACTCAACGCAGGAACGGGCGCCTAAGAGCTGTGCTCTAAGATCGAGCACCGAGTGACTGAGCCAAATCGGTCGCTTTGCGACCAAAGTGTTCATTGGTGAGCATTTGTGGCTAACTTAGCCACGCCACTGATGGTAGTCGCAAATGTGAACGAGCAATTCTCTGTTTTGTCCTACTCTTCGCGCTGTTTCTCATTTCCTATGGACACGTAACAACCGGTTCCAAATAAGCACTCTAGTGCAGTTCATCTCTCTCGGGGTTATCTATTGGTGGCGTAAGCTCGTACCTCTTCCATCTTCTTGTCCCACTCGCGACGCACTTTCTGCGCCTGACGCTCGGTCTGTCCCAGGTTCCCTTCGAGGAGGCGCAGCTTCTGCGTCAGCTCCTGGAGTTGTTCTTCGACGAGTTCCCGACCCTCAGGCAACTCGGGTATGGCCCGGGGTTGGGACTTCTTGCTCGGTTTGCGCAGCTGCCTCTGCAGGGTCTCCACCTGAGGCGAGAGAGAGAGCAAGATTTTGAAGCTGTGCATCGCGGAAGGTACAGTCCACGCCGATATGAAAAAGAACACACGTAGATTTGTGTTCAAAGTGGGAGTTAGGTCAAGACCTGGGACGTGTTCGCTCACTGACTATGTCATACACGCTTTGTAAAGGTCATGATTCACATTGCTCGTGGTATATGTGAGTGAGTGAAACATTTCGAGATTCGGCTAGTTGATGGGCTACTTGCCGCTAGAACAGGGAGCTGACCTAGTCCTCAGCTAGTTGGTACGTATTCATGTTAGAAGACAGGGCGTGCAAACAGGGACACTTGACTTCTGTTGTTTTGACTTCTCTCTTGTGTCCGTGTTCACACACCCTGTCTTTTAACATGAAGTTGCGGCTAGTTTTCTTGTCTTCCTGTAGCCTCCCTGGCCTGCTGGATAGCCCAGGTTTGGTACTATGGATCGGAGCTGAGCAGCGTGTTCCGTCATCGCTCCCGGAGAGGTTCTGGCGAGTCTATTTGCTGATTGGGGCAACCTCATAGTATGGAACTTAGGGAGGTATCTTCTACTTTACGCACTTCACATAAAGAATCTGGGTGGAGTTCTGTATAATTACAACTCTTAACAGCGAAGCTGTTTAGGAACTCGCTGCTTGCGAGTTGATCGCAGAAAACTATCATCATCTTAACGGGTGTGTGCCACTGTGTGGCCTACCAGAAAACGATCATCATCACAAACGGGTATGCCACAGAAATTGGGTAAGTCTCACTACTCAGCCACAGGAGTGTTTTCAACGCTGTATCTAATTATTTACGAGACTCTAAAAGAATGGAATGTTATATGTAGCTTACTTCAATTGTCTTAGTTACAGCTATATATATATATATATATATATATATATATATATATATATATATATATGTGTGTGTGTGTGTGTTTTGTTGTTGTTGCTGCTGCTTCTCTATAGGTCTTTTTTTTCTTCTTTTTTCTTTTGTTTTTAACCTTGCGAGTTCATAATATTAATCTGTAATGCAATTCATTTTCAACCCTTTCCTCTAGTAAGTGAGTTAGTTTCTTAAGCAAGACACCGTCCGATTCATGGCCTATCCCCCCGAGGTGGGTTGCGCCAAAACACTAAGGAACCAACCAACCAACCAAGCACTAATCCACTAAATAAAGAAGGCAACAGTTAGCTCAACGACAAATGGCTACGAAGAGACGGGGGGCGAGCCGTAGACCCCGAGTACGTAGAACGAGAGAATACCAAGGAACGGGAAAGGCGACGGCGGCTGCGAAAATACCCCGAAGTGATGGAAGGCCTACGCCAACGACAACGTGCCCGTAGATATATGAGAGATGCGAACGCTTGGTTTCAGCGCGAGTTTCTGTCTCTGGAGTTCGGGCAACCATGAGGTGTCTGTGACTGTGGTGTAACTCTAGCCTCTTTGAGCTGAGAATCAACGTAGAAACAACCTAGCAGCACCTAGATAAAGCCTAGGAACAAACTAGAATCAACCAAGAACCTGCATCACCTAGCTAAGGCCTAGAGGCAACCTAGAAGCAACCTAGAAGCAACCATATTTGTCTTCAGAATCGTTCAATTTCACTGTTTCAAGCCTTGCGTGGCTTAGTGCAGGTTTCGTCAAACTTTTTGTCGACTTTTTAGCAGGCTGTGACAACTAGGGGAAGTTCTTCGAAATCCCAATTTTCTTTCTACCCATATTCTTTCCTTTTATCAATGTTCACTCTATAATTATTAACATTTGGGTACCCGGACTACCTGTTTTATCTCTCAAATTTGAGGACAGACTCCTTCACACTCTTTCACGCAAATACGAAACTGTGCGTATCTTTGAGCATTCGCCGCCTTCCGTGCCTTCGTCACGTCGGGCAAAGAAATTCGCCGATGTGCGTGATATTTGATTGCGTCATATATTTAAACCTTTACTAGCACGTCCAGGTTCGCTTGCCTCGCGAAGGGATGCAAGCGATGCTTGTAGACGGGATAGCATGCTCTTTAACCACACAAGAAAGCCTCCTAATATCTCGACCGCAACCGCCTAAGGTTCAACCATACTTAAAACGGAGGCTTAAACGCCAATTGATCCATTTTGTAATCGGAAGGGCTGGCACGCTTAAGCCTGTTGCACATGTAAATGGTGCAGATTCTCTGACTCTTTTTTATCTTTTACATTGTGAGGAATTCTTCAGAATGGCCCAAACAATCTTTTTCGTTGATATACTATCGCACTCGCATCTCTGAACATGACTCGTTTTCTACGCGTAATCTGGCTCGGAACGCGAAACATGCGCGGTAAGTGTTTTGCCGTCAGCCCATCCATATTCTTTAAAGTACCGCCGTTGCTTTTCCACGTCCATCCTCCCCAGTTAAATTACAACCGCCGTGAGATTGTTTTCTTGCGTGCTTTAAATTTTCTTCAACCTTCTCCCCTTGTAGGGCAGCACACGCCCGAAAGCTTTAGACGGAGTGTAAGCCTGAATATTTATCTTTGCGGGGGCCTCACTTTAGATTACCAAAAAGAATAAAGGATCACTCGACGCGTAAGAGGCACACGGTGCGCAATTACAATCAATCAAGGCGGTTCAAGTGCCTGCCGGGCAATATTCGGATGGGTTAGGCCCACAGCCACTTAGATTGAGTTGCGTCGTCTAAGCACTGAAAAAGAAAATAGAAAGAAACGAATCAGGCATTACCGGAGCACCTGCTTAAATCCACGTAAACGGAAAGTCTTGGTGAAGCCTTTCATCACACGCTGCACGACTTTGCAGACAGCTAAGCCGGTGCGTACGGTGTTGATTGCGTTTACTCTGTGAAAGGTGTAATCTTATGTAACGCTAATGTTTACACGTTCTAATGTCATCCAAAATTTTGGGACAGCTTTTGAAAACGTTTTTAACGTTATTCGATGAACGACAGCAAGTAGAGCAAGACATAACTTCATGTACTGTTGTATGTAAGTAAATACACTTTCTATGTCACTGCGTGTTTCTATACAGCATTATCCGATTTACTACATTAGCTGATGTGTTTAATAGCAGAACCTCCGTCGATAATTCCATATTTTCTCTTCTAATTTTACTGCTTGCTCACGTTTACAAAATTTGCTTTATTATCTTTTGATCACTGTATTCTATACGGATGAGCCAGCGACGCAATAAGTCTCCAGCGTTTGCAGTTTCATCCGAAGAGATCACTTACTAGCACTATATTCCTTCCTCGTTCTGCTTCTCCACTTCACTGCACTGCATTCCCGTAAGGGTTGCATAAAATAGTGCCCGATCCTTCCTCAAGAAGAGGTAAGGAAACTGCTTTAACTTAACTAAGCATCCTAAGCAAACAGCGCATCCATCAGTCTGCCGGTGAAACTGCTCTGCTTTTCTTTTTTTTGCGTGTGTTTTTCGTTCTCATCTCTCTCTCCCTCTCGCCATAGTCTGGAAATGTGAAGCGATTAATTCTGTAGGGCATGAAACGAAAGGCAGCCGGCGCTTCATCTTAATATAATACCCTGTATGACGAGTTCCTATTAATGTGATGTGGCCAAGGCCCCATACGGCGTTGAAGACACGTGTATTCGCCAAACACGCACGTTCGTGCAAGAACTTGCGCGTCCATGCGATAAGCGTTCGAGGGTAAGTCACTCTCTCCACCACACCAAAGAAACTCCGGAAATGACAAAATGGCCGGCGCAGCATCCACCGACCACACGACGAAAAAAAAAAAAAAACGAACTGAAGAAAACGAGAGCTCGTTTCGGCAGAATGCGCTCGTTAGGAAAAGAATGAATGGGCCTTGTTTTGAGGCTGCCTCGCCACGCGCTGGCTGGGGGACGTCAAAAACAGCGGCCGGGAGCAGGCTCAGCAACAAAAATAGATATAAGGCGCGAGCGCTCGTGCTTTCGAGCGGGTGCTTCGGCAGGAACGAAGTGACGCGCATGCGCGGTATATACAGCCACGTGGTGGCAGACTGACCTTGAGCTCAGTGGATATCTTTCGTTGCCTCAGGTGGGTGGCCTTGCGGAGCGCCTCCTGGTGGGCCATGATGGAGGCTTGTTCCACTTCCTCGACGTCCTGGGACATGCCCATAGACTCCTGCGAATGGAGCGGGCACGATCTTAGGCGATAGTCTCCAAAAAAAAAAAATCATTCAGCTCCACTTGTCAGACACTGATGAAAGAGCGTAGCTAGTGGAGTGCAGTGGGACTGAATTAAGCGGAATAAAGTGGTTTGAATGAAGTGGGATACAGTGGGAATGACGTGCTATGGAGTGGGTGACTGAAGTGGGCGTAATGCGGAGGTGAGGGAGTAAGGAGCAGTGAGAGTGGTGGGAGGAGGGGCGCATATTCGTAGGGGATTTACCCCCTTTCTGCGGGTAAATCCCGCTGCTATCTAGAATGGTCCCGGACATAAAAGCCTCGACCAAGAAAGCTTCGTTGTTAAAAAAGGAGAAGAAAAAGAAACGGTTTTGTTAAAGTTAAAAAAAAACATTTTTCGAAGATTTCACCAACCGAAAGTGCCGTTGTGTGCGAAGGGTTCTGTGAAGTGAGTCAGCGCCGGGCATTATGGTCCACACGCATACGCATTAATTTTCTCTTACCTTGCATTTTGGATACAATTAATATCTGCTCCAGTGAACTACTACTTCGCATGACATTGGAAAAAAAAACGAAAGTTTTGGTTTCATTAGCCTGGCTTTACAGAAACATTAAGAATTGATCATTCTTATGGCCATAAATACGTTATTTTTTAGATGTGAAGCATCTTATGGCGAAGCTTAATCCGGTGGTGGTGGTGGTGGTGGTGTGCCGCGTGCCCACCCTTACTGCGCATGTGCAAACCCTTTAAAAAAAAATTCCCCATCTCCCGCTAAAGGGAACCATGTGTGGATGCGAAGCAGCGGGGAGATAATTAGCTTGAGCGGGAGGAACGTCGCCGCTCTCATTTCACGGCAGTGGTCCGGGCGCTCATCGCGGCGCTGCGCAGGAGAGAGAATGAGGCGCGCGCGCTCCGTCATTTTCATACCGCGGAACTACCGTGACGCCCCCCAGCGGAGTAAGCAGCTGTCACACCACCTGTCGTTCGCGCCGCTCCGTCGAGGATTCCTAGAGGAAAGGACAGGGGGGGGGGGACTGTAGGAGAGGAGAGAGAGGGGACGTGCATGCGCTGTGGGGGGTGTGGGGCGCGTGAGCCGCTCCGTAGAGTAGATGATTCCTAGAGGAGAGAGGGGGAGAGGACGCGCATGCGCCGCTCCGTAGAGTAGATGATTCCTAGAGTAGAGGAAGGGGGTGAGCGTAGGAGAGCACAGGGGGAGGGGACGCGCATGCGCTGTGGTGGTGTGGGACGCGGGAAGGAGGGACGGACTAAGCCCCCCTCCAAACACATGCAAGCAAGACTAAGGAATTGGGTCAACCTGGGCGACAGACACCACCTGCCTAGCCATTGCTAAGCAGCCTCTCTGTGCTCTCGGCCATGACTCAAGGAATGGGGTCAACCTGGGTGACAGACACCACCTGCCTAGCCATTGCTAAGCAGCCTCTCTGTGCTCTCGGCCATGACTCTGATGACTGTGTTAGGGTTGACGGCCTTCATATTACTACAGGGTTCTGGTTCGCATAATGGGTGCTTCCCTACTTCATGATAGGGGCCGGACGCGGGACGCGGGACGGGGGGACGCGGGACACGGGAGGGACGGACAGAGCCCCGAGCATAAGATGCTTCGCATCTAAAAATAAAAATAAAAAACCTCCTCTCCCCCCTCTCTCTCCTCTAGGCATCCCTCCCCGCGGCAACCACACCCTCACTGCGCATGCGCCTCCCCTCCTCTCTCCCCTGTTACACTCCCCCCTCTCTCCTCTAGGCATCCCTGCCCGCGGCGTCTACACTCCCACTGCGCATGCGTGTCCCCCCCCCCCTCTCTCTCCTACGCTCCCCCCCCTCCTCGCGACGCCGACGCAGGCAGCGTCTGCTAGCGAGTTTCTTGGTTGAAAAAACCGACTGCTCGCGCTGAACAACCGTTCACTGGCCACCCCGTATATATGGCAATGGATCTTGACCTCCAAGGTGGTGCCGGTGGGAGATTTCTCCTGTGCGTTGTTGAACAATAAAAATTCGCAGCGTGCGCGTTAACTAAAAGCGGAGTGCGGGTCTCTGTGTCCAGTCGGAGTCTTCTGTCTCTCATTGCCCATTAGCAGCGATTGGCATGTTCCAGTAGGAAACACTGCGCCATCACTGCCTGCTTTGCGCCTCCCCAGTTTTCTCTCCTGCGCAACGCTGCGATGAGCGCCAGCGTCAACGCCACCGCCAGTGTAAGCGTTAGCACCCGCTCCTTCTCATCTACACATGGTTCCCTTTAGCGGGAGATGGTGTAATTTTTTTTAGCTTAAATAATGTATAAGGGCATGTATAAGGGCAGTTT